>PVIJ01007166.1:0-85050 GCA_004024925.1 Scalopus aquaticus | reverse complement strand
CGCTGTGGAGCTGTTGGCAGCGGCGGCGCGAGTTCGACGCCCGGCCGGGGAGATTCCCACATGGTGCGGCAGACCTCTCCTGCCTCGCCCGCTGCTCCCCTCAGCAGTGTATTTCTGATCTGCCTGTTCTGCTACCCGCTCTGTCTCTGGTGAACCCTCTCGCCGCCCCACGCCTCTGGCCTATACCCCAGCTTGTATGTATAAATAAAAAATAAATCTTTAAAAAAAAAAAAAAACAAAATTACCTAAGTCAAAATTACCTAAGAACTCCATTTTACATATAAATACAAATGGTTTTATTTGGGTTCTTGAAAATTTCCTAGACTTGCAATTGCTGTGTAATTGGAGAGAAGCATGAACTTGGTTGTTTGCAACTTTATTCAGAATAGTTCGATTCTGGTTGAGTCCTGCAGCCCTTGCAAACACCACTTTCCCCTCTCTTCCTGGTGTAGCCTATAGAAGGGGCAGCCATCTCTTACTCATCTCTTATTTAGGACCCCTGAGGGAGCCTAAGATCATCAAAAAAGGGGACCCAGAAGCACATCCACTGCAGGCAGATATGTCAAAATTAGGTATCACTGAGTGGAAACCCACAGGCATTGATAAGAAAATTCACAAATTTCAGGGCCAGAACTTGATGCCCCACACTGGGGATGGGAGCAACAAGAAAACAAAGCACATGCTGCCCAGTGGCTTCTGGAAGTCCCTGGCGCACAACGTGAAGGAGCTTAAGTGCTGCTGATGTGCAACAAATCTTACTGTAAGATTGCTCGTAACATCTCCATGAACCACATAGCCACTGAGGAAAGCCACCAGTCACCGATCCCAATGCCAGGCTGTGCAGCCAGGAAAGCAAAGGGACAGTTCATGTGCTCACTGTATGGTTCTAAAACCATTCAAAATAAGTTCGCCATTTCTAGTCATGTGTTGTCTCCCGCACTAATGAAGACACCCAAAGTACACCCTGTGCTTTTGTGCAGTTAATGGGGGTGCACTCCTGTGATGGGTCAGAGGAACCCAAGCAGTAGAATGAAATGCATCACTTCATTCACTGACTTCCCTTTATTTGTTCAATTAGAACGTTACTAATTTTTAAATATTGAAAGAATGTAAGAAAGTTACATCTATAAATTGAGTTCAGAATAGTAAAGGGACAGTTCTGAAAGGGTCAATGGGGGAGTCCTACCTCCTAGGACACTCACCTGGCTGACTTCCCCAGAAGTGGCTCTTGGGCTCCTAGGTACACTGAAGTCACACTGTAATCCACACTCTGCTCATCTCGCCTTCTCCTGCATGCCTTCCCATCTACCAACAATGTAGCCCTTCTTTGCAGTTAGGTTTGAGCACGCTTCTTTCTTAGAACCAAACACTAAATGTTTTTAAGGACACAAATAAGTACTAAACATTGATGGACACAGGCCTCCCTGGTCACCTAGGGATTAAGTCTCAGCAATACTATGCAAAGGCCTGAGTTCAATCCCCACCCAGGGAGCTAACCCCCATGGCACAGAAGACCTCTCCTGTCTCGCCTGCTGCTCCCCTCAGCAGTGTATTTCAGTAGATCACCCTGTTCTGCTCCCCATTCTGTCTCTGGTGAATCCTCTCACACACACCTCCTCTGGCCTACACCCCAGTTCTTCCATGCAAAAATAAAAAATGAACATTTATGGACACAAAATCAGAGTTATGATTTCCTTGTGCGGGAAGAGACTGCAACTGTGAAGGACTCCCAAAGTGGCTTCTGGGTTACTAGACATACTGTTCTATTTCTGGTCTTTAAAAGGTATGTACATGTGGTATACATTTGTGGTAGGCAGGTTTTAAAGATTGTCCCCACCTCCTGGTATATGGCTCTTGTGTAATCTTGAGTGTGAAATGGACCTAGTGACTTGCATTTAAAAGAACACAGCAAGGCCTCCCTGGTGGTGCCGCGGTTAGGTGCTGCACTGTGGAGCAGTCAGCAGCGACGCGAGTTAGACACCCACCCAGGGAGATTCCCCCATGGCACAGCAGACCTCTCCTGCCTCGCCCACTGCTCCCCTCAGTAGTGTATTTCCGTCGATCTGCCTGTTCTGTTCCCCACTCTGTCTCTGGTGGACTCTCTCGCCGCCCCATGCCTCTGGTCTGTGCCCCAGCTTGTATGCATATATAAAATCTTTTTAAAAAAATAAAGAACACAGCAAGAGTGATGGGATGTTATTTCTCTGCCTTCAGGTTTGCATGCTCTCGTGAAGGAAAACTGTTAAGTCCACAAGTCACTTGTGGCAAAGGATTGGTACGCTGCTGACACCCACGTGAGTGTGCTAAGCAGCAAATCCTTCCCCTCACTGCAGTCCTGAGATGGTTTTGACTGTAGGGACTCAGTGGAGTTATGCTCAGATTTTTTTTTTAAGATTTATTTACGCATACAAGAGCTGGGGTGCAGGCCAGAGGTGTGGGGGTGAGAGGATTTGCCAGAGACAGAGTGGGGAGCAGAAAAGGCAGATATACTGCAATACAGTGCTGAGGGGATCAGCAGGCAAGACAGGAGAGGTCTGCTGCGTCATGTGGGTCAGCTCCCTGGCTGGGGCTTGAACTCATGCTGCAGTGGCTGCCCATAGCTTCATAGTGCTTAGACTTAACAAGGGGGGTTATATGTTGCTTATAGTCATTACATTTTGTGGTAATTTGAAACAATAAATATCCAATACTTCTGTATAGGCAATAAAAAGAACTTAAGTTCATAATTATAAAAATATGTGACTGGGACCTAAACTCAATTTTCAGTTCACTCATTAGGAGCTTTAAGCAGCAGCTTAGGCACTAAGAGTCGCTGAACAAGATCAAGTCCTAGGTGTTCACGCTTGGCACTCAGAAATGCTTCATATTCAACCTTCAATCCTATAAAACAGAGCACTCACTGTAAGTGACGTTGTAAATGGTCTTCAAAAAATAAATGGAAGATGCCCTCCCCTCTTCTTAGCTTGGAAATCCTTTCTATGGATATCCATGGCAGTCTAACAGAAGTCTCTAACCAACAGAATCGGGTGGCTAGCACACGGTCAACAAGCAAACCCTTTGCACAGATCCACCTGCTACACCTTTTCCTCAACTGGTTTATCTTCAGAAAAAACATTTTAGAACATTTCTGACTAGGTCATTATTTATGCTAACACCATGTTCTGAGAGAACAATTCTTGGCATCTTGTCCACTTTCCCCACAAAAAGCTCTGCAAGGTAGCTCTACTTTGGTTCCCTTTTTCCAACATCTAGTGTGGGTAAATAACCGTAGACTGATGGCACAAAGGGTTAAGTCTCAGCACCATGAAACTACAGGCAGCCATTGTAGCAGTTCAGATCCCTGGCCAGGGAGGGAGCTAACCCACTTGGTGCACCAGACTTGTCTTGCCTGCTGGTCCCCTCAGAATTGCATTTCAACGCCTGTTTTGCTCCCCATTGTCTCTGGTGAATCTTCTCACCTCCCCACCCCATCCCTCCCACATCCTCTGGGCTACACCCCAGCTTTTGCATGCATAAATAGATCTATAAAAAATCTAGATTGCAGAGTGCAACTTTTTAACAAGTGATAAAAGGTCCATCTCCAAGCAGCCATCCTTGGACATCAGAATTTAGTCAAAAGCACCAGTATTCAATGCATAGGAAACTAGTTATCACTCAACCTTGCAGTCTCAATCAGGGGATGACTAGCCTAAAGAAACAGAACATGAAGTGGTTAAGACTGTTCACTACAGTTGACTTGGGATTTTAGACACAGGGACTCTCACTACACAGAACCAGGAACTGAGCCTGTCAGTTAAAACACTATACCAAATCCCTGAGTTGTTTTTTTTTAAAGATTTTTTATTTATACATACAAGCTGGGGTACAGGCCAGAGGCGTGGGGCGGCGAGAGGGTTCACCAGAGACGGAGAGGGTAGCATAACAGGCAGATCAGAAATACACTGCTGAGGGGAGCAGTGGGCAAGGCAGGTCTGCCGCACCATGTGGGATTCTCCGCGGCCAGGCATCGAATTTGTGTTGCCACTGCCAACAGCTCCACAGCACAGCACTTAGCTGCTGCGCCACCGGGGAGGCCCTAAATCCCTGAGTCTTAATGAACCTTTCATTCTATATACTGAAACTCCAGATGTGTTATAAGAGTCCCAAAGACCATTCCGCAGAGCCTACAGCCTAACACTTGGTTCCCAAGCATGTACAAAACATGCTTTGGTCAAACAAGCCAGGACTTACAATTTGTTGCCGTAATCTCTGACAATTCTAAATGTGCCAAATGTAACATACACAAATACCCTAGCCCAAATAAGGACAAATAATTGTTGTTTATTGTTTATTTCATAATCATAAACTTAGCTCTGCAATCCAGCTAGACTTGGAACGGGATAAGGAAAATACGGAACCCAAAGAACTGTAGGGAGAGCATAAAGATTATAGGATATTTCAAGCAGATGGGGACGAAGGGGTGCTCTCCTGAGCTACAGAAGGAATGGTCTGGTGGTTAAGATAAAACACAAGTCAAATTTATTAGATTTGTCCACAGTCAGCAATGGTGATCTTCTTGCTGGTCTTGCCATTCCTAGACCCAAAGCCCTCCATGGCTTCCACAATATTCATGCCCTCCTTCACCTTGCCAAAGACCACATGTTTTCCATCCAACCTGGAAGAATAATTACCAGTGATTAGAGGAACAGGAAACCTACATTAACAGTGCCCCACAAGCCAGTTAATAGCACACCCAAGAGAAGCCTTTAAGTAGTTGTATCCAGGCTTAACACTATATTGGGATCACTTCATTCTAGCTGAAAGAAAAGGCAACACACAGATTACTGTGAGTGTGTCTTAAATAGGAAGAGTTAAGTTTCTCCAATTGCTACTAACAAGTTTAGAATGGACCCACCCCCCCCCCAGGGGACAAATCACATGCTAATTAAAGTACTACCCTTACTGGGCTACCAAAGTGCAATTTTACTATTATAGTACCTTGCTTCTGTATCACATTAAATTTTAAGCTATTCATGACCCTCTACCACCTTACTGACCTAACAGGGAAAGGTTGCAGCAAATTACTAGTATTCCTTGGTTGCCTTTGCTGTATTCTGCCCTTACCACTCAGTCTTGGCAGTGCAGATGAAAAACTGGGAACCATTTGTATTGGGTCCAGCATTTGCCATTGACAAGATTCCAGGACCTGTATGCTTCAGGATGAAATTCTCATCATCGAATTTCTCCCCATAGATGGACTTGCCACCAGTGCCATTATGGCGTGTGAAGTCACCACCCTGTAAACATAAGGAACCTGTCACTTTTACAAACATAACTGGTAAACACACATCTAAAAGGCTCAAACTTTAATAAGTCAAATTTAAACAGTAAAAAGGGCAAAAGAGAATGCGAATGGGAGAGCCAGCAGTTTATATGTACACGCTGAAATATTCTGGCCCAATCCTAAATTAGGAGAAAACACTTACTAGAATCAGTAAATTTCATACCTGGCACATAAATCCTGGAATAATCCTGTGAAAACAAGAACCTTTATAACCGAATCCTTTCTCCCCAGTGCTCAGAGCACGAAAGTTTTCTGTTGGAAGAGAATAAAAAAGTATACATGTTTATGTACATAGTTATAACTGGAATAACTTTCTCAAAGGTGAAATAAAAAGGGAACTAACCTGCTGTCTTTGGAACTTTGTCTGCAAACAGCTGTAAAAGAAAACAACAGTTATTATTTCCTTTCCTTTTTTTGTTCAGTACTCATGTCTTTAAGGTACTGACTCATACCATCTAGAGTTCTGAATCATTTAGTTTCTCACTAGAAGAGAATGCTTCTTCAGTAATTACTTTGAATCCCAAATAACAACTGTTCCTGACAGCATTAAGATCCTGTGTTAGTGTTGGGTTAAGCAACATGACACCTGGAAACAGGTCAAAAATCCAGAGCCAGAAATAATTCAAATAGTGTAAGGCTTCTGAAAGTGACTTACAACTTTTTTTAAGTGTCACACCTGCTTTTAAACATATCTATAGCTTCTTCGATGTCTATCATCTCCCCTAACCTCCGCTGAAACCTAGAAGACACGATTTTGGGGGAACAATTACTCCTGAAGGATAGGATGGTTGGGAACTAGACACTGGCATTGAAAATGCTACCAACTTCAACCTGCAAACATAGCTTTATGGATTAGATGAGAAAGCGCTTCTTTAAATTTTCAGGTCCCTTACCAAATTGTTTCTAGTGCATCTACTTCAAATCTTTCCTACAGGTATAAATTTTTTTTTTACTAGAGATGCTTAAATACCCTAACCCTATGAAGCATTTACAAGCCCTTTCATAGAAACTATTCTAGAGATCTGTAAACTCAGTCTACTAAAAATCCCTGGATGTTTCTCTTGGAAAGACTAAGGTTTTGCACCTAAAATACATGGTCTCTATCAACACTCCTCAAAAGCTTTGTACTCCTTAAATTATTACACCTTCCCTTTTAGGCCCTTACTGAAGTTACAGCCTCTGTATTGACAGCTCCAACTCCACTGTCACCAAGGGGTAAGCAGGAGCTCCTATCTCATTTCCATTAAGCCCTCTGGCTAACTTGAGACAAATTACAAAGCTTAAGGTTCAGGCCAATTTTCCACGTGGGCCCTATTAGTTCTGACTGCAGGTAAAAGTGGGATGTGGATCGATTTAGTTGTTTCTCCCCAACAAACGTTTAGGTGGCTACTATGTGCTAGACAATGTACAAAGAGCCAGGAACACCCTTCCCATTATCTACATGGGAAGGAAACCTAATCTTGAAATTGCACGCTAAACATTAGTGCTCTCTGAGAAGCGGTTAAAACCTCTTAGGGCGTACACCCCAAGCCTAGGTTGGGTTTAAGAGAAAATAGCATTTACCTCTTAACATTTAGAAGCACGGTAGATGTTTAGACAGTCCGCTCTAATAACAGACGGAATTTTACAAGTACTCCCAACATCCTGGGAACCAAAATTAGGTAGCCATCTCCAATCCACCTGGTTCGGAAGAGACCTACGGGGCCGCCATTCTGGACCGCCCCATTATTCGCGGGGACGGGAGCGGCTAGGGCGCCTCCCCCTCGTCGTCTTCGTCACTGCGGCGGAAGGCCGCCCGCACGTTTCCGCTCGATTGGGGGCGGGGCGGGCTTTTGGGGCCTATTTCTAAGCAAATTTCACTTTCAGGCTAACCAAAAAGCAATCTGGCCAAGTCACCGTCAATCCCACACATAACCCTCACGTAATCGGCAGTCCTCGGGCATGAAGGGGAACGATTGGACCCTCAAATGCAGCCCTCGGGTGGGGCTGCCGCAGAGGGCGGGGGGCGAGGCTAAGCAGCCTAGGCCCGCAGAGGCGGCCTTCCGTTTGAGGCGTTGCCGACCCCTTAGGGGCTCGCCGTCCCGCGCGGCCTACAACGGCTCGCGGCTGCAGCACGTGCGCGGCCGGAAGGGCGCGGCCGCCCCTCCCCCAACCCGTGGCCGCCCCGCCTTTGTCTCTCCACCGCCCCCCGGCCTCCCAAAATGGCCCCTCATCAGGAAATGGCGCCGCACCGCCCGCGATCCTCAGGCGGGAAGCCCGTACCCCGCTCTCCTCGGGGTCAGTTCCGCTCCGCCCGTTCGCCCACCCGGCGCGCCGCTGCCCGCCCTGACCTCGAAGGAGACGCGGCCCAAGGGCTCGCCGTCGACAGCGATGTCGAAGAACACGGTGGGGTTCACCATGGCTGCGCGACGCGAAAGGTCCGGCGGTGGCGGCGTCTGCAAGGCGGCACGAGCCTGGCCGCCCGCCACATTTATAGCCGATCAGAGCCCCGCCCCCAGCCGGTCGCGCGCCTCAGTTCTAACCAATTGAGACTGCGAAAAGGTCGGAGTGATGATGCTACTGGCCAATGGTTGGAGACGGCGCCAGAGAGGCGGGACAGCAGGCGCGCGTGCGCGCTTACGGACGCAGGCAGGTTCCCGCCCGCGGGCTCCGTCGCAGCGCTGCGGCGTGGGCGCGGGCTCCGGAGTGGGCTCGGACTCGGAGTCGGGGATGTCTCGGGCAGATCCGGGTGGGTTCGTCGGGTTCTGAAAGGAGTAGGAGAGGAGCGCAAGCGAGAGCCCATGCCGGCGGGCATTTGCTCGGGTTGGCGGTCAGGATGTCTCCCCATTGCGCTGAGAGGGCAACTGAGGCGGACGCCGGCCTCAAGGTCGCGCGGCCGTCAAGGTCGCTCGGGCCCCCTCCGTCGCGCCACTACCGCTCTGCGCTTCCCTGGCAGGCCAGAGGGTCTGGATATCACCATTTTCTCACATTGCAGTGGAGTTGCAGCCGCCCCCGCCCCCCGTCTGATATTATGAAATGCTTAGCAGATGCCCTAGTTTCCGAAAATATCTTGCATAGTCTGCTTGAATTTTGTCCTAGAGGAAGACATTAAAACAAGAGCCCGACAAGCGCTTACCTGTAAAGACACAACGCACACTTTTGCCCCTCCCCCCTTTCGAGGCAGATTTGTGCTCCTTTTGGGTGTAAGACAACGAAATCAAACATTTTAAGGCAAAAACATTAATAATACGTTTATTAGTAGTAGTAAATGCACTTTCTGACCCTAGTCTCGTGCTTAGGAAGTCTTGAAAAAGGGAGTTTTTATATCCACTCAGTTGTAATATTTAGAGTGGGCCTCTACATCCAGTTTCTTCATCTGCAAAAGCAGGATAGGCTTGAGAAGCAAATGAGAATTCATATAAGTCCAGTGTCTGGCTTGTACCTTCATTATTACTGATACCGTGAGCCTATATGTGCTAAGACTTGAGAACTAGTGTTTTGTTCTCCCAACTATCCCATTATCCCAAGGTATAGTAAGGCTCCTCGATGTTAAATTACTGGTTCAGAGTAACAGTCTAGCTAGTATTGGCAAAGCCAGAAGAGACAACTGCCCTTATTGTTCATTCTGTATCACCTGGTACTTTGTGGCCTTCAGGTCAAACTTGTCCTCAGCTGACATTGAAAAAATGATCCCAGGTCCTCAGGCATAATAAACTCCCTCAACTTAAATTCTCTCCTCCACACTAACTGAGAGACATTCAGAACTTCAAAAACTAAATGAATGCATGAATGAATAAATCATCCTTTGTGATTTCCCTCACCCTACTCTTAAGTCCTGCCTTCTTGTCACTGTTAATATTGTCATAATAAAGACTTAGCTCTTCTCATTTCACCCACACAGGCATACTGAATATATGCAAATAAATGTGCGTGTTTTGTTTATTAAGGGGGGAGCCAGTGTTGTCAGGGGTCCTTTATTAGCATTATCTGTTGAACTGAACTCCCTGAGTAAAATACAGTAGGCACAGAACCTGGGGAATGTGAACCTGTCCTTTAGTTGGGCGAATCAGACCAAAAGCAAATCCAATCAAAATCAGCAGCTGGAGATGTTCCACACCAATAAGCAGAACTCTTAAGTTCATTCATGTAGCTTATTACAAACAAGTGCTTCTCTCAAAAAAGTCTCTGAGCAAGAAAGAACGTGGAAAAAAATCAGGATATTCAAAATTACAATACCGACTACTTTAGAAGAAGATAACTCATCTTGTGTATGCCTTTTGCTGGTGCTAGGTGCCAGCCTTGCTAGGCACTTCTGCCATCTTGCTTCTGCTCTCAACTCAGTGAAAACTGCCCCTGCTGGAAAACCCCCTGCTGGAAACAGTGACTTCACAATCCAGAATCCCCAGACATTTTCCAGGCCATGACTTCCCTGATACCACTGTCCTTCAGACACTTTCACTACCTCCTGCTTCACCAGCTTCCTTGGTAGGCAGGACTTCACTCCTGTTTTTCCAACTCTGATCTCCCCCCACCCCTTAAACTCTCATAGGTTTCTTCTGTGTCAGTTACAAGTTTGATCTTCTTTTGTCGGTGCACACTGCCATGGTCAACCTTGCTCATTCTCCGGGCTCACATTCTTGGCTGCCTTTTAAAGCAAGCATCAAGCTTTCTCCTGGGCTCCAGATGAGCATCTCTGCCCCCCGGATCTCTCCTCATAGACCGAACCCTCAATACAACTCTTCCACTTCCCCTCGACTCCCCCAGATCTCCCCCTTCCCAAATCTCATCTCCTTTCTTAGACCAAGATCTACCCTTCCTGCTCAGGTCTCCTCCAGCCCCAGGCTCCTCTCCCTCCTGATCTTCCCAGGCCTCCTTTTATCCCCACTGCTCTTGCTTTCCTTTCATATCAGCCTCCTAACTCATTACCAGGCCCAGGTTTTTCCTGGTACTCCCAGATGATGGTTCTTACAATCAGAGGTTTTGTAACTCCCATACTAAACCATCTGCTGAGGACTCCTAGTTGCCAAAGTTCAGAATTGAAGCAGCCTCTTCTCTGTCTGGTCACAACCAACTCACTTTCCAGTCTCAAGAGCTGACATCTCTCCTGCCACACGGAATGTCTCATTACCACCCTTTCCCGTTTCCTGGGCTCCACCTTCACCTATGCACTGCCTTCCCTCCCCACCAGCACCTGCTCACCTCTGCTCCACTCTGGGATACCTTTCTTAGCTAGGAGTCATTGAGTCTGATCCACAGAGGATACCCTGCAGCAACAAAACTAGTAAAGGTGTGTTGAATTAATGCATGAAAGAGGTTATAGCGCTGTGTGTGGGTGATGACAAGGCTAGCAAAAACCTGACCCTGGAGTGTGTCTCCCCATGAGGATAGTTAATTAGCACACCCTGTTAAGACCATGTGACTCTGCTCTGTACTCACTCACTAGGTGTCAACAGGCCCCACTGCCTCTGGACAATCAGCCCGCATAGGAATCAGATCAGGAGACTAGGCAGCTTCACTTGAGTTCTGGCCACACCACCTGCATGTCTGAGGAAGCCTGCCCTCATTTCCTTCCCTGATGCATCTTCCCTTCAGTCCTCAGTCTATCCACACCCCTCCTACTTGGCCTTGCTCCAATGTTACCTTCCCTTTCCCCCTATTTTAGCATCCCATCTTCCTGCTCAGGATCCTTCTCTCCCACAGTCCCTGAAGCTAAGTCCCATTGCCACCCTTCTCTTCAACACTTGACTCACTTTTGAGAATACTCTGCTTGTCCTGACTGCTCATTCCCTCCTTCCCAAGCAGCAGTCAGAAGTCAGACTTTGGCGCCTCCCTGATGGCACAACAGGTTAAGTCTCAGCACTATGAAGCTGTCCGCAGCCACTGCAGCAGGAGTTTAAGCCCCGGCCAGGGAGCTTCCCACATGGCGCAGCAGACCTCTCCTGTCTCCCCTGCTGCTCCCCTCAGCCGTGTGCTTCAGTCAATCTGCCTGTTCTGCTCCCCACTCTGTCCCTGGTGAATCCTCCCTCTGAGGCTTGGGTGGTAGCAGGGTGGGATTTCCCTCCCAGGTCTGGCCCTGGTGTGGCTCTCTACATCTCTGGCCTACACCCCAGTTCTTCTATACAACAAATAAATATAACATGAAGAAAAAGGAACTTCTATCAACAGTGGTTTAGAATTGCAGCTCAAACTTGCTTTCAGTGGAATGGGTCTACTGAGCAGTGATCAGAAATCCAAATAAGCATAACTTTACCACCCCTAAGAATTGTTGGGCCTGGCAAGTACAAGGAATTCAGAATGCATCAGAGGGGCAGAGGTGAGAGATGAATGCAAATGAGGTTCTTTGTAAGTCAAGAATGGGGGACTCCATGGTAGTTGGCAGGGGTGATTAAAAGGATCCCCCGGCCTCCCTGGTGGTACAAGGGGTTAGGTCTCAGCACTATGAAACTATCAGCAGCCACTGCAACATGAGTTCAATCCCGGGCTAGGGAGATTCCCACATGGCGCAGCAGACCTCTCCTACATCATCCGCTGTTCCCCTCAGCAGTGTACTTCAGTAGATCCGCCTGTTCTGCCCCCCGCTCTGTCTCCGGTGAATCCTCTCATCACCCCACACCTCTGGTCTACACCCCAGTTCCTGTATGCATAAATAAATAAAAATAAATCTAAAAATAAGAAGCCAGAGCACACATAGCTAATACCTGAGCCCCTCCCCCTTACCTCCCCTACACCCCTTTCTGACTTTGCGCTTTCAGTCCTGAAACTGGCCACTTTATGGCTTCCAATGATGATACCTCCTTCCTTCCGCATCCCCCAAGTTCATGTTCAAGTTCATACAAGTTCTTCAGGTTGACTGTAAGACCAGAGAAAGGAGAGAAAAGGAAGGCCAAACATGCAGGAATGACGTCACCACAGTCTGGTCCTTTTCCAAAGCTTTCCCAGGAGTCCCGCCCAGAGGCTTCCATCCTTGGCTGCAGAATCCAGGAAGATGAATATTTTGATCTAGGCACATGGCTGCCCAAGCCATTTACGTTCTGCTGGTGAAAGGGAAGGCAAGAGGGATGCTTTGGGTAGGTGACAGGCCATGTTTGATGTACGGACCACCCCTGACCCACTAGAAATAGGATGACCTGGGACAGACTGGGACCTCTCAGCCCCCAGGAAAGCAGTATCCCAGCATGCTGGGTGAGCCACACCAGGGCCAGACCTGGGAGGGAAATCCCACCCTGCTACCACCCAAGCCTCAGCCTCCAGATTTGCCGCAAGCAGGAGGGGAGGGGAGGGAGGGAAGGGAGTGTTGGAGGCAGGGAAGGACACATCTGTTTAGTGAACCCAGATCACAGGATGCTGGTGTTTTCACTTTGCCTCCTACTGAGACTCTTTAAGTGGGGAATTTCCCTAACCTAGGAAACCGCACAGTTATCAAAAGAGGGGAAATGAGGCTCAATCAATTCAGAATGCTAGAAAGTATTAGTAAAGGTCATTATTTAATTCTCACAATAGTCCTTTGAAGTCGATACTATTCTCTATCTAATGTAACAGGAGACAAGCCCAGAGAGGTTAAGCAAACTATTCAGTGCCACACAGCTGCCCAGAGGTATAGCCAGGGTGGATGCCCTTTCTGCCTGACCCTGGATCCTGTGTTCGTCACCACCATGCTGCATGACAAAAGTTTTTCAATTGTAATAAAATACAAATCACATAAAATTTGCTATTTTAACCATTTTTTAAGTGAATGGTGCCATGGTATGCAGGCCATTCATGTTTTTGTGCAGCCAGTACCACCAGCTATTTCCAGAACTTTTTCATCTTTCCAAACTGAAACTGTTACAGGGCAACTCCAATGTGAAATGGGTTGAACTGACTGTGGGTCCTCACCCACACACTTAAAAGGGACTTATAATGAGACTGAACTGCAGGTACACAAAAAGGATAAGAAAGGGTTTACTTACAAAAAAGCGGAAATGAAGAAAATAAATAACATAGGGAGAAAGAGAGGGACATAAATTGGTGAATGTGTCCTACCAGTTCTGCTAAGCTGGAACCCCAATAGCACTCTGAAAGCCAGTGAAAAACCCAGGATCCCCAAGGCCCACATGTCTGGTTGTATACCAAGCCTGGCTGCTTAACTCTACCCTCAGTTTCCAGCAATCCTCCCTTCGGTGGTGATGACATTATGGGATTTGTAGTACTTGGTATCTTGGATCTCTTTGGTCTGGGGTTGAGGTGGGGTCCATAAAACGTATTTGTGGAGTTTTTCAGGACATCCTTTCCCCCCAACAAACCTGTCCCAATTAAACACTAATACCCCATACCCTTCCCCCAATCCCTGGTACCCACCCATTTACTTTCTGTCTGTGAATTTGCTTATTCTAAGAACTTCACATAAGAAGAACCGTATAATATTTGTCATTTGTGTGGGGCTTGTTTCATTTAGCGTAACGTCTTCCAGGTCCATCCATATAGTAATAATTCGTGTCAACATTTCATTCCTTTTTTTGTCTGGGTAATATTCCATTGGACATATATAGCACATTTTGTTTATCCATTCTTCTGGATGATGGACACTTGGGTTACTTTTACTTTTTGGCAATTGTGAATGATGCTGCTATAAACATGGGTGATGCTTGCTTTCAGTCTTTTTGGGGTAATACACCCAGAAGTTTAATTGTTGGATCAAATAGTAATCCTGTGTGATTCTTTGAGGAGCCTCTATGCTATTTTCCATAGCAGTGCACCATTTTACATGAGCACCAGTAATGCACAAGGGTTCTCATTCCTCTACATCCTCCTCAACCCTTGCTATTTTCTGCTTGCTTGTTTTTACCTTTTATTTATTTTAAGATTTATTTTTATTTATTTATGCATATAAGAATTAGGGTGTAGGCCAGAGGTTGGGAGGCTGAGAGGAGACAGAGTCGGGAGCAGAACAGGCAGATCTATTGAAATATACTGCTGAGGGCCTCCCTGATGGTGCAAGGAACAGTCACCAATCTCATCACTCATCACTATGAGTGATGATCAGTCTCATCACTATAAAGCTATAGGCAGCCACTGCAGCACAAGTTCAATCCCCAGCCAGGGAGCTGATCCACAGGGCACAGCAGACCTCTCCTGTCTCATCCACTGCTCCCCTCAGCAATGTATTTCAGTAGATCAGCCTGTTCTGCTTCCCACTCTGGCTCTGGTGAATCCTCTCAACCCGCCCCACCCCTCAACCTCTACACCCCAGTTCTTGTATGCATAAATAAATAAATCTTTTTTTTTTTTAAAGAAATACACTGCTGAGGGGAGAAGTGGGTGTGGAGACAGAAGAGGTCTGCTGCGCCATGTGGGTTAACTCCCTGGCCAGGGATTGAACTCAGGCCACAGTGGCTGGTGATAGCTTGATAGTGCAGAGATTTTAACCCCTGTGCCAACACCAGGGAGGCTCCAGATTGTTTGTTTTTATAATAGCCATCCTAACGTGTGGGAGCTGTTACCTCATTGTGGTTTTGATTTGCATTGTCTTACTGATTAGTGATGCTTAGTAGCTTTTCATGTGCTTTTGGCCATTTGTATGTCTTCTTTAGAGAAACATCTGTTTAAGTTCTCTGCCCATTTTTAAATTGGGTTATTTGGTTTGCTGTTGAGTTTTAGGGATTTTTTTTTTTTACATTTTCTAGATAGTAATCCCTATCAGATATATGATTTGCAGATATGTTCTTCCACTTTGTGAGTTACTTTTTTATTCTGTTGGTAGTGTTTTGACTTTTTGAAGTGCCCAGGTTGTATCTATTGGCTGGATCTCACATTCAGCTGCACAATAACTCACATTCAGCTTTGGCGTGGTATGGGTCCTACCACCAGGGGAAGGTCAACATTCTCACAGAGCACAGTTCTCCAAGCTCCTGGGCAATTCTGGCAAAGTCCCCATGATGGCTATTGTGGCCTCTTCCTCCAGTGCTGAAGGCAGAACTGCAGCTGGCACAGACAGAAGTGGGGAGGGAGAAACTGAGGTAGGGTGATTCAGATCTCTGCCTAGGAGGACTATATCATTTATTCTGCTTAGGAGCTAAGTAAAATGAAATGTGTGGCCCCTTGTTCAAAAATTTCAAGGATTTCAAGACAATAATAGCAGAGCTTTAAACTAAGCATGGGGCCCTTCTAAGCACAAGACCTTGTGTACCTGCCTAGGCCACACCCCATGATGCCAGCCCTGCCAACGCTTTTGGTAACAAATCATCAATTCCAGGAGCCTGGACAAGGATATTTACACCTACCCTCTGATTCTTTTCCAGGAGCCATCACCAATTGCTCATAAGGAAGATTGGTGACTATTCCTTGGGACAGAAGAACCTACCTAAGGTATGTTACCCAGGGCCTGCTGAAGTCTGAAGGAGGAGCATGAGACCTGAGAGACCCACCAAAGACAGGGAGTCTTGAAGTAGTACTGGGCAGAGACTGTCTTCCCCCCGGGAAGTGGCATGAGCAAGACCCCACTGAGGCCCAGGTGTGCAGGGCTACCACTACCACAGTCTGTAAAGGCAGAGTGTGAGGACTAGTAGAAACCCACTGGACGTGCCAGACCTCACACTGTGCACTGGGGAGCTGACCCGAGAACCTGGACCTCCCAAAGGCTCAGGCACAGGGCACTGGCTGTGTGCTGAGAGCAAGGGGTATTAAGAGAAATACTGCAGGTGTTTGCAGGTGCTGTACTGTACTGGCCATTATGCAGAGGTGGCCTGCATTATAAAACAGACATTAACCATGGTAAATAAATGACAGCGTGTAGGGCAAAAGGTGGATGACATGCATGAGTGGGTGGGAATTTCAGCAAAAATGTAGAAACAAAGGAGAGCCAAATGAAAATACCGCCAAAGAAAAATACATGTATTAGAAGAAAAATTTATCAGCAGTGTAGGATTTTTTTAAAGATTTATTTATTTATGCATACAAGAGCTGGGGTGTAGGCCAGAGGTGTGGGGGAGTGAGAGGATTCACCAGAGACAGAGTGGGGAGCAGAACAGGCAGACTGACTGAAATACACTGCTGAGGGGAGCAGTGGGCGAGGCAGGAGAGGTCTGCTGCGCCATGTGGGAAGCTCCCTGGCTGGAGATTGAACTCATGCTGCAGTGGCTGCCTATAGCTTCATAGGCTTGTGCCACCAGGGGGACCCCAGGTGTAGGATATTTTTATGGACTTAACAGCAAAATGGACCCAGCAGAGGAAAAGTCAGTCACTTTGAAGACAAATATTGTAGACTGAATGTCTATGTGTCCCCACCCCAAAATTCTTATATTGAAGTCCTAACACCCCAGTGTGACTGTATTTGGAGGTAGAGCCTCTCGGAAGTAATTAAGGTTGATTCTTAGGCCATAAGAATAGAGCCCTGATCTGACAGGCTTAGCGTCCTTCTAAGAGGAGACAAGGGAGTGTGCTCCCTGACTTGATGGGCAGAAAAGGAAGGTCACACTAATGAGAAGGCCGACATATTCAAATTGCATACAGAGCTCTCTCACCGGAAACCAAATAAGGAAGACCCCCTTGATCTGGACTTCTAGCCTTCAAAACCGTGAGAAAGTGAATATAGGTTGTTTAAGCCTCCCAGTCTCCCAGGCTGTCATATTTTGTTACGGCAGTCCAAGCAGACTAATACAACAGGTTGATAGAGATGATCCATTCTGAATTACAAGGAGAAAAGAGAATGAGGAAAATACAACAACAGATAGAGCATTCAAGACTTGTGAGGCAATATCAAGCAGTGTAATATAGAGGTAGTCAGAGTTCCAGAAAGACCAGAGGGAAAGAACGGTGCTGAAGAGACATTTTAGTTGATAATGTTACTGGGAAAATTTGGGGTTCTTTGCTGCCTGCCTCGTGCCAGAAGCCAATCTGCAAAGATAGGAGCTGAATCTTCATAACTCATGCTTTTTACTAGATTTGCCAGCAAATCTGAGCACCATGCTCCAAAGAAACCATTCTAACACCTCATTGATAGCTGACTGTTTTGTAGTGAGGTAAACAAAGGCAGTTAATTATCAGTGAGCAGGCTTTCACTGCAGGTGGCGAACATCTCTAGGGATTGTAAGTCTCCGCCTCCCCAGCAGCTCCGCCTCTGCTGACATCTGGATTCAGAGCATTTCCCAGCTGCTGAGACACATCAGTCTCTAACAGAAATGGTGTCCATCACTCCTCCAAGCGCCTCCTGGGCCAGGAACTTACAGGTCATAAGTAAAAGAGTGTATGTACGTGCAAATTCCTAAACTGTGCATGGAACCTTTTACATCTCCCGCCCTAGCTCCTATCAAAACTGTCAAGAATTTTCAGAATTGGGCCTCCCTGCTGGTGCAACGGATTAAGTCTCAGCACTATGAAGCTAGCCACAGCGACTGCAGCACCAGTTCCATCCTGGCTAGGAAGCTTCCACACAGCGCAGCAGACCTCTCCTGTCTCACCCACTGACCCCCTCAGCAGTGTACTTCAGTCCCTCTGCCTGTTTTTCCCCCCACTCTGTCTCTGGTGAATCCTCTCACCAAGAACCCCCCAGTTCTTGCATGCATAAATAAATAAATCTTTAAAAATTTTTTTTCAAAATTAATGAAAGATATTAACTGATTCAAGGAGCTCAGCAATGCCCAAGCAGGATTAAAAAGGAACAAACAAAAAAGCAAAGTTTAAAAACGATATCTGGGGCCTTCCTAGTATAAGAGGGTGGTCTCCAGGAAAAAGGCAGTGTTCCAGGTTCCCTGCCACACCCAAGGGAGGATGGAACTGAGTAGGAGAGATAAGAAACTAGAGAAGGAAGGAAGCAGGATGGAGGCCAGAAGAGGCACAAGGAGCAGAGAGGCATGTAAAGAAGCTGCACTGGCCTGGACTGATTAAAGCAGATGTGGGTGAGAGACCCGTGGGGAGGTTAACGATGGCTATGTTGATCTGGATTTTGATTTTGTTCTTTTTCTCTCTGAATTGTCTGGTTGTTTCTGAATCTTCTATGGGTCCCTGCTGAAAGGTATTTTAGACTTGTGGCAGGCTTTCGGGCCCTGCTTTGTGCCAATCCCATTTGGGTGGACTTTTACCCACAGGGTGATGGGTAACATTGGGTGCTTGATTTAAAACTATATTCTCTGGGGCCTCCCCGGTGGCGCAGCGGTTAAGCGCTGGGCTGTGGAGCTGTCGGCAGCAGCGATGCGAGTTCGACGCCCAGCCGGGGAGAATCCCACATGGTGCGGCAGACCTCTCCTGCCTTGCCCGCTGCTCTCCTCAGCAGTGTATTTCTGATCTGCCTGTTCTGCTCCCCACTCTGTCCCTGGTGAACCCTCTCGCCACTCCACACCTCTGGCCTGTACCCCAGCTGTATGTATAAATAAATCTTTAAAAAAAAAAAAAACTATATTCTCTGTCTTTTTAAATTGTATTAAAGTTTCTTTCCACTAAAGGTCTTATATGTTTTGTGTTGATGCGGCAGATGGCAGAACCTATTTAGAATGGTCAGGTTTGGGGGTTCTGGGGTGCTCCTCTCCCTGCCCTTAACACTGGTAGCCTAGGGGTTAAGTCTCAGTACTATCACACTGTCACTGCTTCAGCCTGAGTTCGATCCCCAGTCAGGGAGCTAACTCACATGGTGCACCAGTGTGTTTCTGCTAGAATCCAAAATCTGCTTAAGTCACCATCTGGCTATGCAGTCCAGCCTTCTCAGTGCAAAGCTCATTAGGCCAAGTCAACTAATCAACCATTGACACTGCAGAGGTGCCTCTTAAGTTAAACAAGAGCAGGAAGCTTAAATCTCCTAGGACATGAGCATGCATTACGAAGCATGACCAGGAATGCCTGGGGAGCCGTTGACTGACGTATAACTTTACGTCCCAGAGAGTTTCAGCAAAATGCCTTGTTAAGCGAGACAGGTATCTAGAGTGAAGGCCAGGTTATCAAACTTCAAACAGTGGACCATAAAACTGGGATATAAATTTAACTCGGATTCGCAGACTCCTCTCCCCAAAAGTTTAGATAAACATACTTTCTTCCTTCTAATTGTTTTCTCCTTATCCTCTGACCCTGAGAAATTTATTCTGTAAAGTAAAACTCTCACTAAATAAAAAGTCCAGGTTCTGCCTGCTCGGCAGCATCCTGCCATAACAGTTTGCTCTACCACTCCCATGTATCAGTGTGGCGTTGCCTGACGCAACACACCAGACCTCTCCTGTCTCCCCTGCTGCTCCCCTCAGCAGTGTATTTCAGTGGATCTGCGTGTTCTGCTCCCCACTCTGTCTCTGGTAATCCTCTCAACCCCCGACCTCTGACCCACACCTCAGTTCTTCTACACAAAACTAAATAAATAAAATGTAAAAAAAAAATTCTCAAAAAACCCCCCAACTATACCTGGGCATATCTTGGTCTTATTGCTGGCTACCCAAAATAAAGAGACAATCTTTAAAGCAATGAAAGAACAAAAGACAAAAGAAGAAGAAATCGATAAGAGAATATGGACTTCTAATTAGAAACAATGGAAACCAGAGGCAACAGAGCAATGCTTTTTGTTTGTTTGCTTATTTATTTATTGAAGTAACATTGAATTATAACATGATTTAAGTTTCAGGTGTATATCATTACAAATCAACAAGAACAATGTTTTTATTTTTTTTTAAAGATTTATTTCTTTATGCATACAAGAGCTGGGGTATAGCCCAGAGGTGTGGGGTGGTGAGAGGATTCACCAGAGACAGAGTGGGGAGCAGAACAGGCTGATTGACTGAAATACACTGCTGAAGGTGTAACCGGACTGAGTCCAAAGTCCGGAAAACGTGGTGCTCTCTGGAGAGGCTTTGCTGTTGAGAATGAATAGCCCCAGGGAAAAATGCTAAGTTTGCAGTTTGGGGTGGAGATTCTGATGAGAAATAAAAGGAACTAAAGAAGGAGAATTCGGTCACCATGATGTAGGAAAAGAAGAAGCAGTCGCCATGATGTAGGAATAGAGGAATCAGTCACCATGATGTAGGAAAAGAAGAATGAGTCGCCAGTATGTAGGAAAAGAAAAAGGAGTGACAGGAAATGTAGCCACCAAGATTGAGAGTTTGGAAATCAGACGCCAGAAGTTTTGAGCCGCCAGGATACAGAGTTTCGGATTGAGCGTTTTTGGAATCTTTAGTGACTTTGGGGCCAGTGACTTTGGAGCCTTTGCAAGTAGCTGAGCGATGGAAACTGCTCCCAGTTTTGTCTTTACTGCAGCTGAAGGAAGAAGGCAGAGGCCCGAAGCGGGTGCCTTCCTAAAATGCATAAGTGCAGTCTGTTGGGCCATCTGGCTGCTGTAGTTGCTGTTCGCAGTGTTGTTGGCCTGGTGCTGTGCTGGGGCACCATGGCAGTTTCAGGAGCATCTCCAGTTGTGTTCTGTGTCATCCTTGTGAGTTGGAATCTGGCCTACACTCTGGTTGTTGCGCATCTGCAGAAGAAGGAAGATGCCATTTGGAAATGTGGCCTATTGTTTCCTAAGCCTGAGTAGTCTTGCAATTGCGCACGCAGGTGCAGAACCAAGATAGTGATGGTAAGCAATTTGGGCAGTGCCTTTGGCCAATTTTGAAGCCCCATTTGCCCGCTATCAAAGGGAGCAGCAGGTGAGGCAGGAGAGATCTGCTGCGCCATGTGGAAATCTCCCTGGCTGGGAACTGAACTCATGCTGCAGTGGCTGCTGATAGCTTCATAGGCTGAGACTTAACCCTTTGTGCCACCAGGGAGGCCCAAGAACAATGTTTTTAAAGTGTTAAAGTTAAAAAAAAAAAGGCAGGGGAGAGGGAAGAAACTATTCCTCTAATGGTACTGGAACAATTGACTGTCTCTTTAGAAATAAAGTTAAATCTCCTTAGGTCATATTCTCTAATCTTGTATATTTTTTAAAAGATTGATTGATTGACTGATTGATTTATGCATACAAGAGCTGGGATGTAGGCCAGAGGTGGGGGCAGGGAGTGAGAGGATTCACCAGAGACAGAGTGGGGAGCAGAACAGGAGGATAGACTGAAATACATTGTGGAGGGGAGCAGTGCCCTAGAAAGGAGAGGTCTGCTGCGCCTTGTGGGTCAGCTCCCTGGTGAGGATCCCCAGAGGCTAGAGAAGGCTTGATAGTGCTGAGACTTCAAACTCTGCACCATTAGGGAGGCCCTCTAAATAGTCTCTGTTTTGTTGAGTTTTCTCCTCCTGTGTCCATCAATTACTGAAAGTATATTAATATATTATATTATGACTATCAGTTTGTTTATGTCTCTTTCAGATTTGTCCATATTTTCAGGCCATGTTCTTTTTTTTAAAAAAAAAAAGATTTATTTATTTATGCATACAAGCTGGGTATAGGCCAGAGGCATGGGGCAGTGAGAGGGTTCACCAGACACAGAGTGGGGAGCAGAACAGGCAGATAGATGGAAATACACTACTGAGGGGAGCAGTGGGCCAGTCAGGAGAGGTCTGCTGTGCTATGTGGGAATCTCCCCAGCTGGGCGGCACCGCTGCACTGGGCGTTGAACTCACATTGCCGCTGCCAACAGCTCCACAGTGCAGTGCTTAACTGCTGCGCCACCAGGGAGGTCCCTGGAGGTTATGTTCTTAAGTGTATAGAAGTTCTAAATGAAGACACAGTATTCTTCTCTCAAGTCTGTCCATTGAACTGAATTTCAGCTACATATTATTCAATTCTGAAGTTCTTTTAGGTTCTTTTTCAAAACTGCAAAGTCACTTTTTATAATGTACTGTTTCCTGCAAATGTTTTTCAAGCTTGATTCTTATTCTTGAAATAGAATAAACATTCTATAGTATGTGTGTGATAATTTCAAGTTTATTTCTGTTTTTCACTATTTTGGCTAAGTTTTATGTGCCTGGTTATCTTTGAATGAGTGTGAAATTATATTTAAATTTTATCTGTAGATATTGAGACCTAGAATGAATCAGTATAAGATTTTTCTTGGTGTCTTCCAGCTGCTAGGAGCAGTGGGGTTGGAGGATGATTTAACTCACCCAGCCTCCCTGGGAGGACCCCAGATTATCAGTCCTTCCAGAGCAGGCCCCCTGAGTTTTCTTCCCTCTGGAGGTGAGGTGGCCCTTTAAGATCACAGCTGAATGTTTTTGTGGGCCCTACCATACCCTTAGGCTCCAAAGAGCAGCAAATTTACACTCAGTCCAGTGACTCTTTGTAGAGACTGGTAGATGCCCTCAGGAGGAAGATAGTTGTATCTCTTAATTGACCTCTCAAGGTTCTTGCTTTCTCAATTTTGGTAACTCCTCACTATCTCTTAGCTCTTAGATGTTTTAAAGAGTATTTTAAGATATTCTTTTTCTTTTACTTGCCTTTACAAGGTTGCCCTGAATTCCATTTTCACCACTGCTGAATGAAAGTGAACTTCCTAAAGGTAAAGATTTCCCTCAAGTCTTAAAAATTAAAAAAACAAACAAACTAGAAGTAAAGTATGAGGTACTGTTTTTTATGCTTTTGGGGGAGAGAAAGTCTTTATAGGCCTGACATGAAGGCCAAGATTAATAGATTAACAATAACAAAAATAAAATGACTTCAGCAAAAAAATTAAAATAAATGATACATGTCATTTTCTAATGAAGGTCAAGCTCTTCATTAGAAAAAAATAAGCACTAGGGAAGGAAACCAAAGAACCCCAAGCTATTCACATTAAATATGAAAAAGAGGATTTATCTCATTGATAATCAAATAAAAATCATAACAAGACATTCTGGTAAAGATTAAAATGAGAAATAATACTGTAACCGGGCTGAGTCCAAAGTTGGGTAAAATGTGGTGCCCCCTGGAGGGGTTTTGCTAATGAGAATGAATAGCCCCAGGGAAAATGCTAAGTTCTGCAGTTTGGGGTGGAGATTTTGATGAGAAATAAAAGGGACAGAAGGAGAAGGAGATTCAGTAGCCATGAGGTTAGAGAAAGGAGATTGAGTCGTCACGATGCAGGAATGAAAGAAGCCATCGTCATGATGTAGGTAAAGAAGAAGCATCGCTATGATGTAAAAAAGAAGAAATGTTTTGAATCTTTAGTGACTTTGGGGCCAGTGACTTTGGAAGCTTTGTAAGTAGCTGAGCAACAGAAACTGCTCCCAGTTTTGTCTTTACTGCAGCCGAAGGAAGAAGGCAGAGACCCGAAGCGGGCGCCTTCCTAAAATGTGTGAGTGCAGTCTGTTGGGCCGTCTGGCCACTGTGGTTGCTGTTTGCAGTGTTGTTGGCCTGGTGCTGTGCTGGGGCACCATGGCAATTTCGTGAGCATTTTCAGTTGTGTCCTGTGTCATCCTCTTGAGTTGGAACCTGGCCCAAACTCTGGTTGTTGCGCATCTGCAGAAGAAGGAAGATGCCATTTTGGAATCATGGCCTATTGTTTGGAAGAGGAGCGCCACATCAACAGTGGCAGGAAGACACCACCTTTGTTACTTTTCTGGGACTTAAAGGACTGGACATTGTTTTAAGTAAGGTAAACGGCCATATGTTGACTTTAGTAATTCTTTGCTTTTTCCCTGTTTGTTAAATAAATCCCAATGTTGTTGTTCCCTAAACCTGAGTAGTCTTGCAATTGTGCATGTGGGTGCACAACCAATATAGTGAACAGTAACCAACTGGGGTACTGCCTTTGGTAATTTTAAAGCTCCTCATTTTCCTGGTATCAATACCTATACTTTTCTCCAGACTCATGATGTTGAATACATTAAATATGTATGACTTTTGTTATGTCAATCATGTCTCATTAAATTTAAAAATTTGTTTTTTCTTTTAAAAACTTCCCCTATTGGGCCTCCCTGGTGGCCTAGGGGTTAAGTCTTAGTGCTAGCACCACTGTGGCCCACCTCCAAGAGTTTATCCTGGCCAGGGAACTAACCTCACAAGGCACAGCAGACCTCTCCCTTCTCACCCCCTGCTCCCCTCAGCAGTGTATTTCGGTAGATCTGCCTGTTCTGCTCCCCACTCTGTCTCTGGTGAATCCTCTTAGCCCCCGCACCTCTGGCCTATACCCCATTTCTTCCATGCAAAACTAAATAAATAAAATCTGAAAAGAAAATAAAGATATCCAAACTAAAAAAAAAATTAAAAAAAAAAAAGATACCCAAACTCTATGAAGGGGTTCCTGTGGAACTTTACATCTCCCTTTTTTTAAAAAAAAAAAAATTGGACCTCCCTGGGGCTAAGTCTCAGCACTATGACGCTATTCGCAGCCAGTGCAGCACAAGTTTCATCCCTGGCCAGGGAGCTTCCCACATGGTGCAGCAGACCTCTCCTGCCTTGCCTGCTGCTCCCCTCAGCAGTGTATTTCAGTAGATTCTCCTTGTTCTGCTCCCCACTCTGTCTCTGGTGAATCCTCTCACCCCTCCATAACTGTGGTCTGCACCCCAGCTCTTGTACGCATAAATAAACCAATCTTAAAAATAAATAAATAAATAATTTTAAATTCCTTTATTTTTACAAAACCTTGTGTCAAGGACTATCAGTTGATCTCAGATAGGGAGTTGCTCTGCTATGTATGAAACGCCAGCTAAATTGGTTTTAAAAAGAAACCAATTGACCTAGGGGTTAAATCTCAGCACTCTACTACTGCCTGAGTTCTATGCAAAAATAAAAGAAAGAAATAAAAAGAGAAGAAAGAAATAATGTGCAGGTCTGTCAGAGAAGTGGGAATCAGGTCCTTTCTGACAGGGCACCAACATGAAAAAGGGATCACTGGTTTAGACAATCAAGGCCTTTCGTCCTACAGTGGCTTCTAAAAGTATCTTGATAAAATAATGAAAGAGCTTTATAAATAGCTATTTGTAAACAAATACGAATATAAACGTATGTTCATTGTAGTGTTGTTTATAACAACAAAGTGTTGGCAATAACCTAAATGTCTGTTAATATGAAGTTGGTTCCATATACAAGGAAATATTAGGCCTTATTGTGTCAGAAAATAAGAACTTTTATTTATTTATTTTTTTTCCTAGAAGAACTGGGGTGTAGGCCAGAGGTATGGGGGTGAGAGGATTCACCAGAGACAGAGTAGGGAGCAGAACAGGTGGATTTACTGAAATGCACTGCTGAGGGGAGCAGCGGGTGAAACAGGTCTGCTGCGCCACATTTGGGTTAGCAACTCAGTCAGGGATTGAACTCAGGCCATAGAGGTGATAGAGCTGAGACTTAACCCAAAGGCCACCATGGAGGTCTTAAGGAAGAACTTTGGTATGGAAAACTACCCAAGATCTTTAAGTGGAAAAGAAAGGATTACATGGAAGTAAATACAGCATGATCTTATTTATATAAAATACATGTTTTATACAGAATCTGAAAGAATGTAAACCAAATTGTTAATAGTGGTTATGTCAGGGTAGGAGAGGAAGAATGGGTTAAGAAGGACTTTTGCTTTCTCTGTATTATTAGATTTTTTTTTTTTTTTACAATTCAATTTAACGAACACTTGTTTAGTGTCTATTATATGCCAGGTACTACTTACATGTATTATGAAAAATAAATATATTCCACTAAAAATTGAATTTCCCAAAGAGTAAAGTAACTGATAAAAGAACTGCAGAAAACAATTAACTATAGGAGAAGTGAGAGCTCAGAGAAGTGAAATTTGAGCAGAATCTTGAATATAGGAATCGGCCAGGAAGAAACAGAGTGAGTGGTTGGAGGGAGCTCCAGCAGTGGACGTGAGTATGAGGGGCTGTTGGAAGCAGCCTCTATCCACACATCTCAGGTACTACCCCTGATACCCCTTCCAACCTCAGCACCACAATGATAATGAGCAGGAAAACTGAGGTTGAGCCTTGGTCCGTCCTGTCCTCCCAGGATTCTGCCTCTACCCTTCCTTCTTCCTCCAGAAGAGTCATCCTCCCCTGTGGGACTCCGATCTGCTCCAGGCCATGCCTCTGCCTGCCTTCTCTGGAGGATCTGGGATCCTATATGTTCAAAGACTATCCCTGGGGCCAGGCCCTCCAGCTCTCTGCCTGAATGATTTGGAGAGTTCCTTTTTAAAAAAGAATGAAAAGTCTAATTTAAGGACAAAACTTGTTATTTAGAGGGGGCCTACCTGAAGGCATAGGAGCTAGTCTCAGTGCTATCACCACCACAGTCACAGCAGACATCTCCTGTCTTGCCCTCTGCTCCCCTCAGCAGTGTATTTTAGTAGATCTGTCTATTCTGCTCCCCACTCTTCCTCTGGTGAAACCTCTCACCCTTGCACCTCTGGACTACACGCCAGTTCGTCTATGCATACATAAATAAATAAATCTTTTTTAAAAACTTGTTATTTAGAGTGGGATGACAAATCATAAGTTGGAAACTACAAAAAAAATTCTAACAATGGAAATATGAAATTTAGAAAAATAACATAAAATTGTTATTAATTAATTGCTGGACACACCCTTATATATTTTTCCTACATTTTGTGGGGGGGGTGAATAAGTTTGATTACTTCTTAATTTGAGGTTTATATATAAACCTCTTTCTATATAAAGAAATTTCATGGTTGATGGAAATTTCCTTTTTCAATATTCATAATTGGAATGTGTAACATTAGACTCACACACAGATTGTTCCAGGTTTATTTCCAAAGAACAGAGATCTGAAAATTTCTACCTCACAAGAGATTCTCATTAAAGAAGTATTTATATATAAGTGTATGGTATTTTTTTTTAAAGATTTATTTATTTATACATACAAGCTGGGGTATAGGCCAGAGGCGTGGGGCAGCGAGAGGGTTCACCAGAGACGGAGCGGGTAGCAGAACAGGCAGATCAGAAATACATTGCTGAGGGGAGCAGCGGGCAAGGCAGGAGAGGTCTGCCGTGCCATGTGGGATTCTCCCCAGCTGTGGGTTTCTCCCCAGCTGGGCGTCGAACTCGCATCGCGCACTGCCAACAGCTCCACAGCGAAGCGCTTAACCACTGCGCCACCAGGGAGGTCCAAGTGTATGGTATTTATACTTACATATGCTCTTTATAGAGTGCATTTCTACCAAGGCAGAAATGAAAATTAAGTACTCTATCAATGACTGAAACAATTTCTCATGTCCCATGGCGCCATTTCTTTACTGTGCAAATTTCTGGTGCAGGCTTCTAGGGTACAATCTTCTTGACCTTTGGGGAGAGGTATACCTCTGGATGTCACTCCTGCACCATCAAGGTTTATACAAGTGACTAAGCTAAGCACACATATCCAAACCAAATGGATCCCTGATTCAGTTTCTCCTGAACTGGATCCCATTGTGTATGGTAACCCCAATCCTAGTTAACACGACAAATGAAATTATCAGCAAGTTAGAGTGGAGAGACAGTAATCTTAACCTATTATGGTAAATGTTTCCTTTTGCAAACTTTTACAGAATTCTATAAACTGGACCATATCTGCTAAAGCTGATACGAGAATCTCAGGAAGGGTGGGTGTAGATGAGGGGCCCTGGAGCTCCATGGGGAGTAGGATTCTGTCTGCACCGAGCCCCCAGAAAGCAGGGAGGAGTGGGACACTTGTACCTAACTTCACCCAGCCCAGCAATACCTACAAATGAGACCACTTGTTTTTCAGGGAGAACTGTCAGAACTCAAAATAGAACAGGATGCCCTCAGTATAATCTCGCCAGCCTGGACTTTTCTGTATATGGACGTCCCTTGCCAGGTCTTGTCCTTTTTTCTTTTCTTTTTTTTAAAGATTTATTTTTGCATACAAGCTGGGGTACAGGCCAGAGGTATGGGGCGGTGTCTCACCAGAGACAGAGTGGGGAGCAGAACAGAGAGATACACTGCGAGGGGAGCAGTGGGTGAGGCAGGAAAGGTCTACTGTGCCATGTGGGAATCTCCCTGGCCTGGCATCAATCTAGCGCCACGGCAGCCACGAACAGCTCCACAGACAGCTCCAAAGCATTGCCTTTAACCCGCTGCGCCACCAGGGAGGCCCCCTCTTTTATTTCTTTATAAAGTATAAATTCTGTTGTGTGTATAATTCTGTCACTTAAATTTTCAACTTAATCTTATACTGTAAGCATTTGATTGTGTTCCAGTTTCCTCAACCAATTTTTATACTGTTGGGTGATAATCTGTGCAATGAAAGTTCCATATCCTGCTTATCCCCTTAATTACTAAGCACTTTCCTCTCTCCAGTTTTTTTTTTTTACCTTTATAAATAAGCATGTGGTTTTTCCCATGAGAGGAAACTAGGAATCTCTGGCAAAATGACTGATCCCAGGTCAGAGAGAGGGAAAGGGCAAGAACAGAAAGCAAGAGAATTTCAAAACCCTCATGGACTGTGTAGCAAAACTAAGGCCTTTTGTTGTGGTATCACCAACCAAACTTGGGTCAATTTAAGTATCAAGAAGATACAACAGGTAGAAATTATAGCACACTGAACAGAAATAAATTCAATCCCTGATGATTCTAAATAATAAAAGTGCGTATGTTTAAGGGGTTGGGGAGTGGGGCTCTTTACAGTATTCCAGGTAGTACATGTAGAAGGAAAGATGAACGAAGAGAAATCACTGCTTTGCAATGTAATACATACATCACCAGGGATTGTCAATGAAGGTTAAAGCCCGATTGCAACGATGTTGGACGTTCCCACTCTGTAGCTCACTTACAAGTGCAAGGCAAGAGAAGGTGTGCTTCTCCCTAGAGGGTGTGCTGGTGACCACCAGGCCAGCTGGTCTAGTTAACAGGACCATGATGGCACAGGCTGATGGTACAACACAACGAAAAGCACACACAACTCCTGGGAAGTCTTTTTTTTTTTTAAGATTTATTTATTTGTGCATACAAGCTGGGGTATAGGCCAGAGGTGTGTGTGGGGGAGTGAGAGGATTCACCAGAGACAGGGTGGGGAGCAGAACAGGCAGATCTACTGAAGTACACTGCTAAGGAGAGCAGTGGGTGAAGCAGGAGAGGTCTGCTGTGCCATATGCGGGTTAGCTCCCTGGCGGTGATGGAACTCATGTGCCGCAGTGGCTGCCGATAGCCTCATAGTGCTGAGACTTAATGCCTTAGACCCCCAGGGAGGCCCCCTCCTGGGTAGTCTTGACCAAACTGTTTGCTCTGAATCTAACTAGGGGACAACTCTGAAGAATCCAGAATCTGGGACATTCTACAAGACACCTGGTCTGAACTATTGAAAAATGTCAATGTTAAGAAGGAAAAAAAAAAAAAAGAAAAAAAACCTAGAGGGACTATCTAGATTAGAGGAAACTAATCAAATATGACAATCAAATGTAACTCATGATTACTGATATGATTCTTGATTAGAAGCACAGTGGTAAAGAACATTAGGAGTAAAGCAAAATAATATCTGCAACTCACTTTTCAAATAGCTCAGACAAAATACATAGGGAAAGAGAGTAAGCAGTGATCTAAATGTTAGTAAATGATAACTCTAGGTGAAGGACATTGGTATTTGTTAAACTAGTACCTCAACTTTCCTGTGGGTGTGAAATTAAAATTAAAAATTGAGTGTGGGGGCCTCCCTGGTGGTGCAGGGTTTTAAGTCTCAGCACTATCAAGCTATCACCAACCACTGTAGCCTGAGTTCCACCCCTGGGCTGGGAGCTAACCTACATGGCGCAGCAGACCTCTCCTGTCTGGCCCGCTGCTCTCCTCAGCAGTGTATTTCAGTAGATTCTCCTAGTCTGCTCCCCACTCTATCTCTGGTGGATCCTCTCAACCCCCGCATCTCTGGCCTGCACCCCAGTTCTTGTATGCATAGGTAAATAAAAGTAGATCTTTAAAAAAAAATGTGTGTGGGAGGGAGATTTTATCATAATTAAAAATATAGTATGTGATGACAACTTTGTGCATATAGTTTTAACGCTATTTTAGATAAATATAAATAATTTAGCTTCATGATAAAAACACCAAAATAGGACCTCCCTGGTGGTGCAACTGGTTAAGTCTCAGCACTATGAAGCTATCCAGAGCCACTGCAGCGCAAGTTCGATTTCCGGCCAGGGAGATTCCCACATGGCGCAGCAGACCTCTCCTGTCTCACCTGCTGCTCCCCTTAGCAGTGTATTTCAGTAGATCTGCCTGTTCTGCTACTCACTCTGTCTCTGGTGAATCCTCTCACCCTCTCCCACACACTTCTGGCCTACACCCCAGCTTTGTATGCATAAATAAATAAATCTTTTTTTTTAAAAAACACCCAAGTATTTTCTAACCGGTACACATTAAAGAGACTTAAGCATTGCTATCAGAAATAGCTAATTATAACACATTGTGCTAAAGGCCCATCCTGCTTGCATTCGGGGTTGATGATTCTTTTTACTCCTTTTACTCATTTATTAAATATGTTAGCATGATACTGGAGTATTATGCTACTTCGTATTTTTGGCTGTGAGTGAGGTTGAATTCCTCTAGTCTAGCTCTCACCTGCCCATGGATGGTAACTTTATTTTTTAAAAAGATTTATTTATTTATTTATGCATAAAAGACCTGGGGTGTAGGCCAACGTGTTGGGGGTGAGAGGATTCACCAGAGACAGAGTGGGGAGCAGAACAGGCAGATCGACTGAAATACACTGCTGAGGGGAACAGCAGGCGAGACAGGAGAGGTCTGCTGCGCCAAGTGGGTCAGCTCCTGGCCGGGGATGGAATTCAGGCCTTCACAGTGGTAGGGCTGAGACTTAACCCCTAGGCCACCAGGTAGGCCCAGTAGGTTCCATTTTGGGGAAGAAAGAACCATGAAGAAAGAGCCATGATTCCCCCTGCAGCTGTGAATGCGCACCACATGTAAGAGCGTGTGTCTCATGGTCGGATGTCATCTGGTGAGACCTGACCCAGAACCCTCAGGCTGTGTCTCAGCTGTGTTTAGATTCCAAGGGACCATGGGCGCAGCACAAACCCTGAGCTCACGTGCTGTTCTTAAGGCCAAGCTGTTCCCTCACAGCTGGGATTAGGGTGCAGGTGCTGTCGCCCGGCCTCCCTGTCACTGCTGCCCCACCACTTTGTTGGATTCATTCATCGGGGTTGACCCTGAGTTCCCTCTTACCGCTCTTCCTTTCACTGAAGCTTGAAATCAGAAGCCCAAACTTGACCAAAAGTATTCCCTCCCTGCCCTACCTTCTCCACCTTGATCTCCTAGGCACTATGAGGCCCCGATCAGAACTATCAGCAAGTCAGGGGAGTACTCATTACCCCAAGCTTGGTGTAAAAGTCACTTTTTTCTGTCTTGGGCTAGTGAGAAGCTTAGGGGACCCCATTCCCAGGTCTCTCTCTGAGTCCCTTCCCTCCTCAGTCCTATTCTACTCCTCTTCCGGAGACCCAAGCAGGGACATTGGCTCTCACAAAGGTGAATGCAACCCCTTCCCCCCAAAGACACAGACATAGACACAGGGGCGCGCGCGCGCACACACACACACACACACACACATCTGTTTGAAAATCAAAACAGTTGCTGAGAGAAATATCCCTGACACAGAGCTATGCTCTGTGGGCAACATGGCCAGGCTATGAGGGAGTACACAGGAAGGAGAAGGCTCATCTAGATTTGTTCCCAAGTTTCCAAAGTTTTAAGACTAGAGGGCTGAGGCAGAGGAAGCCCCCATTCCGAGTCAGCCTGCTCTGACACTCAGGAGGGTATAGGAACCACAGGCTGGAGGTCTTGCTGGAGGTGTCCTAGAGTGGTGTCAGTCAGAGCAGAGCAAACATGGATGGACTTCTGTGCCTCTGCCAGGTTAGTGCCCCTTCCTCCTGTGGCTAAAGCACCCTAGTTCCCTTTAGTGAGCCCCACCCGATCTCAGTCCGGATACATATTCCAGGTGGAGTTGACCTCACTTTCAGCTCTAGGAAGGGCCACATTCAGCTCCAGCAGGTAAACTGACAGCATTCAGATCAGAATAGGCACAAATCCCAATCTGGCCAGTGTGGGATCTCCCAGGACTTTTGCTAAAAGATTGCAAAAGAGACTTTTTTTTTCTTTATTATTTTACAAACCTTTGTGTCAAGAGCTGACTTTCAATAGATAGCAGTGAGGGAGGAAGAGACTCCCTTTTTCCTGGTTTTGCTTGGATGTGGTCCTCATGCATCACTTTTCCAGGTGGTTCAAGCACTCTTCCCTGGCTGGGTCAGGGTGCCACTTCCTAACACCATGTCACATTCCTCAGCCCTATGTCACTTCCCCCAACCCCGTCCTGTGCCAACTCTGAAGCTCTGGCTCATCTCCCAGCACCCAGCAGTTGAACACTCCTAGGCCTCTTGTCTCATTCTGCTAGACCCATTCACAGAACTTGCAGGGCCTAGTGCAAAATGAAAATGTGGGGCACTGTATTTAAATGTTATGAAGTATCTCAAAGTGGAAACATAGGACATTAACCCAAGCGTGGTCACCTGCCTTGGACCCCCTCCACACTGCACAGTGCAGCCGAGGTACAGATTGGACTCTCTCTGCTCTGGACCCTGCTCCCCAGGCCTGACTACCTGCACGATGTAGCCTCTGCTGGCAAGGGCTCTGTTCTCTGTTGGTCCCATTTTCCCAGCACTGAGCTTTGCCAGTTCTCGAGGGAACATGGAGCTTGCTTGGTGTCCTTGGGTCTCCAGGGGCTGAGAGCTGTTGGTTCCTGTGTCCAGTGTTGAATGAGGGAGGGGCATGATCAGTACTGGAAGTCCACAGGTGGATTTTTAAACATGTATCTTCTATACCAAAAGTTTCAGTTGTAATCAACAGAAACCAATGCTAGCTTACTTAGGCCAAAAAGGGATTTATTGGCGGTCTCTCCAGTAACTCATAAATTCAGGAGGGCAGGAGACACCAGCTCAGAAAATGGGCAGGAATGAAGTAACTTATGCAGTCCTGAGTGGCCTGAAGAGCAGTAGGACAGAGGCCATCGTAGATGCCAGACAACCTGTGTCACTCTTTCCAACTGGCCTGCACCTCACCTGTATTGCACCCCCAGTGCCCAACACCCAAATCCAGGTCTCTGCCTGCTTGTGAGAAGTCAAACCCTGCTCCAGTGTTTCATTTTAATTTTTGCCATGAGTGTGCATTTACTATATAAAAGCAGCATTTCCTGTCCAGGTTGCAAGGAACTTAGGTGGGCTGTGACACTGCTGGGGTGACAGCTGGCTCTCTTCTTTCTTCAGGCTCCTTTGGGGAGAGTGGGGAGAACACCAAAAACAGACACCCTGGTGTTTGAGACGGGGCACTGCAGAGCAAGCTGTAGTTTCAGTCAGAATAATGGTTGGCTTCAAGCCAGAGAACAACTCAATTCCAGCTCAAACCATGTGGACAACGATCTTTCTTACAGCATGGAGTCCAGCTGGTCTGCCTAGTCTGGTGTGACAGCTCCAGAGTTTTCAGGGTCCAAGTCCTTCTCCCCTCTGCCTGCACCACCCTTGACATTTGGTGTCCACCTAGTGGTCAAGTCCTAACCACCATTCTCACTTTCTGCTTGAGGAAGGAATAGAGGAAGGCAGTCTCCCCTCACAGACAGCCTGCTCCTGGAAGGCAGACACCTGGAACTGCAGAGGAATTGGAAAGGCACTGCCTCCGGGCAGCCAGGGTCCAGCTGAAGGGTGGGAGGTGTGCAGGAGATCCCGGCAGTCGTTGCTGTGTTATGCTTGAGGGTTCTCTAACAGTGGCCCCGGCTGTGCTCAGCCACCATCCTTACAAAACAGATGACCATTACACTAGCAAATGTTCCCTGGATACCTACTGACCATCCTCAGTGGTGCTGTTCCTAGCAGAGGACACCACAAGCTGAGTGGGGACACAAACAGAACTTGAGTACACTGGAAGCAGATGATAGCACCAGTGGAATGGACCAGTCCAGTCGCTCTTGTCACAGGCCTCATTTGTTCCTATATTAATTTATTTGATAAATGTTGCTGGACTGGAGTAACTCAGAACACAGAAATATAGCCCCTGTCCTGTGGAGCTTCGGTCTCATAGGGAAAAGAGTTGAAAATAATGATCTCCTCTGACCAAGGACATTTAATCAAGTCCTAAACCTATTGTAAGTCATGAGGAATACAGAGGACAAGGAGACAGAGGGTACATGATGTACAGAGGATACAAGGGTACAAGGGAAAGTGACACCAGGAGGAAATAGGCGAGTCAGAACATGGGACAGTCTCTAAGTTGACTTGCACTGTTCAAAAAATCATTGTAAAGGGGAAAAGGGCCTTTTTTAGACTAAAAGGCTGAGGAGACACCAGATGTAAAATGCCAACCTTGAGTGAGTGCCCCAAATTGAAAGGAAAAAAAAGTTCTAAGTGGTATTTTGTACAGTTAAGGGCATTTGAATATATGATGTGATGGAATTACTGTTCCTTTTCTTAGGTGATAATGGGAATGTTTATGTAAAAGGACCTTCTTATTTTTCCAAGATGCATGTTGAAGTATTTAGGGATAAAGTGTCTGTCTGCAACTTGCTTTCTCCAAAGTTGGCAACAACAAAGGTGTGTATACAAAAGTACAGATACATACAAGAGGAAGGGGGAATAAATTTGCATACAATTGCAGTGTTCTTACTCTTTAGTTCTGTAGGGCTGGTGGTTAATTTCCCTACTTTCATTTGTGATTTCAGTTCTGTCTTTTCTCCTTAGTCAATCTAAGTTGAGGTTTGTTCAGTGTTTCTTTTCAAAGAAACTTTTGCTCCCATTGATTCTTTAACCTTTTCCTATTCTGCTGTGGGCCCTATTCTTAATTACTTCCTTCTGTTAATTTTTGATTTAGTTTTTTTCTAGTTCTCTGAGGTGTAGTTACATCAGAGGCCTCTTTTTAAATGTAAATGTTTACAGCCAAAAATAACCCTCTGGACACTCTCTCCCATGCATCTCCAAAGTTTCAGTTTTCATTTGACTCAAAGTACCTAATTTGTGATTTTTTCTTTGACCCTTGGTTTGTTCATTTCCACATATTTGTAACCTTTCCACTTCACTCTACTGTGGTCAGAGGTTCTTTGCATGATTCCCATCTTTTCCAATTTTTTGAGACATGTTTTGTGATCTGACATGATCTATTCTGGAGACTGTTCATGTGCACTTGAGAATATTCTGCTGCTCTTGGGTGGAGTGTTCAAGTCAGTTGCCTTTTGTTTAAATCATGACATGAGACATTACAGAGTTAAACTCCATCATGCCTCTACTTGTCCTTGAGGGTCAGAATGTCACAATCTTGACTTGTCCCCAAAATGTACCTGTTCCACAGCTAAGGGCTGTCGCAATTGTGTGGATTCTTTATAATTTTAGATCTTGTACATCTAAGTTCCACTTAAAAATGCATTTGGTATTGAGCTTTGTAAGGATGACATTATACTGAGTCTTTAGGATGTCAGGGCTTTGGTCCCTGCTCTACTGCTCTGACATTCCTGATGTCACCGCATCCCTTATCCATCCTTCTATGGGAGGGGCTATTGAGTAGGTCTTAGCTTCTGGCTCATCTCCAGCTTCTGATTTCTCCATTCCACCTGGGAATACACACTGAGGGTACATCGATGTTAAACCGCACTGTCAAGACAGCACCCCTTTGTTTCCACCCCCCCACCAAGGTCCACCCTTCCACCTCAGGCTGAGGGGGCTGTGAAGAACTCTGCTGGAGTCGGTCTGTCCCCACCCTCTCCACATTTCTGGGCTGGGCTTCTGGATAAACTAGGCCTACAGCAAGGGAATGCACACTGCTGCTCCTAAGCCAGAAAAGCTGGAAACACAGGCTTCTGAAAGAGACAAGGTGATCCACAACTGGAGTGCCAAGATGGGCAACTCAGAGCCATGTCTCCCTCCCCTAAGGCAGGCTTCCCCTGGCCCCTCCCTCCCTCAGGCTCCTAAGCCTCTTTGAACTGGTAAGGGGGGTGTCCTCCCAGGGACAGAGCCTTCATTCTGGCCCCAGAGGAGTCCATGAATGTGACGTGGTGGCAAATGTGTCTCCTGGCCCTGGCAACAAATCACAAAATAGCTCTCCAGCTGATGCCAATTTGGAAAATTCCAGGGACAAGGAAACTCACTAAGGGGCGGGGATAGCTGGGCCTTGGCTGGGAACAGTCGCCCCTCCCAGGTCGGAGTGTGGGCGGATCATGAAGGAGGAACACGCCAGGCCCACCACTAGGGAGTCCTTTAATAGAGATGGGCACAGACAGGGGACACGACCCGGGCCCTGAGCCAAAGATGCGGTGGCTCCCTCCCCCACCTGGCCTGGTCCCAGAGAGAAGACGGGAGATTTTAAAAAACACAGCGGTGCTAACTGTTCACTCTCACGGAAAAGGGGAACCACTCGGGAGAGCAGCCCGCTGGAGAATTTGTACATGGAGCTGAGCGCTGCCCCCACCCTGTCAGTGGGCCCCCATCCCCAGCCGGGAGGCAGCGGCAGGATGGAGGATTGGTGCCCTGCAGCTCTGGGTGTTTCTACACCATGTACATCCTTGTGCTTTAGTGGCCCCTCTCAGCCTCCACCTGGAGCTGGGGTGGGAAGTGACTTCCACCACCAACTACCACGGGGCTGGGTGATTTCCAGGTCAGGACAGAGCCAGCCCCACTCCTTGCTGGCTCTGCAGGTCCCAGAGGAATCAAAACACAAGGGTTAACGCTGAACATGAAGCAGGCCGGTGGGTACAGGCAGGGGTAGAAGGGCGGCAGCGGCTGCAAATGTTCGTGGAGAGGCACCACGGAAGGGCAGGACATGGATGAAGTGAGCCAGGACGGGGTGATGCTGGGTACAGATGGGTGTGGATAGGGGGCGGGGCTGGGCATCTCATCAAAATCTGTTCTGCAGCAGTGAGCTTGGTGGGGGTGAGGGCTGCTGGGAGGTCCCTCCCACCAAAGGTTGCTTTCAGGGACCAGGAAGTGGAGGCCCAGGGACTGGCTCCAGGCGTGCATGAAGGGAGGGTGCAGGGAGGGCAGCCAGTGTCAGATGGGGTTGGGTGTGGAGGGGCAGGGCGTGGTGACATCTGTGGCTCATCCCTGCCAGGAAGGTCAACAGGATCAGTTGTTCTCAAAGAGGGAGAGCAGGTCATCATTGTTGTTTGTAGGGAGGTCGGGCGGGCCCAGGTAGGACAGCAACTCGTCAGGGTTGGTCAGCTCTGGAAGCAGCTGAGGAAAAAGTAGACCTATCAGGAGCTCTGGCCTCAGACCCACGAGAGCCCCCAGGCCCAGCAGGGGTATGAAGCAACCTCCACCCCACCCCACTACACACACAGGCCTGAACAGGTGAACTGAGTCGGCACGAAGGCGCTCCCTGCAGAAGGCTGCTTGCTAGGTGACTAAGAATCACCCATGACAAGTTGCCCAAGGACAACACGGAATGTGCACAGCCTGATGTAGGTAGCTCTGCTGTTTGAGGTGCAGAGAGGAGACCCCCACAGGGGACAGGGCAAATGCAGGAGGTAGAATCCTCAGCCCTTAGAATATTCTTCTTTGAACTGCTCCAATTCTTCTCATGTTGCATGTCAGTGAGTCTTGTTTATTAGGGCAGAGGGACAGTCACCTCTGTCTCTTACGCACCTATTCCGGCTCACAGGCCGCCTGTGAGTCAGGACAAATCAGACCCTAAGGCTGGTGTCATCAAACTCAAGCCCAGTCTTCTCAAGGACTGTGTCGGTGCCCACTGTGGTGAGAGGTGCCTTGAGCCCAGAGCATCGACACAACCACCCCACGCTAGTCCAGAACCCAACACTCATCAGGAAAAAAGCCGGCGTTATCTGACCAGCTCTCCCTTCGATAGAAGTCACTGAGCTGTCAAGTGTGTGTGGATCCTGGGGGCAAGGGAAAAGTGCCCCCTGAGCCCCAGGTCCCATGTACACCCCACCTTTGGGTTTGGCACTCACATCAAGGGCTGGTTCTGGGGCCTCCCCCCCACCAGACATGGGGGGCCCCATCACGCCTGTGGCAGGGTTGAAGGTCAGCTCGTTGACAGGACTGGAGCTCACTTGGCTCAGGGGCTGCCGCGATGCTGGGGGAGGATTCGGATGGTGCAGCTGGGGCCCTGGGGGGCCTCCAAGGTTAGAAGCGTGCAGCCCTGGCAGCCCAGTATTGTGGGCTGGGTCCAGGTGACCTGATGGTGCCATCTGGGAAAGGAGAGAAGAACCTGGTAAAATAGCCCGAGAAGTCCCGCAGGGTGGGGGATGGGGGGTTGGTTTCCCGTTGGTTTGACACTGACCTGACCAGGGATACAGGGGGCAGACTTGTCTGGCGTCAGAAGGCTGCTAGGAATGTCGGACTGGTAGGAGATGGGGGGTGGTCCAGAGGTGAACTCAGGAAGGGTCGGGGTGCTGGGTGTGGTGGCCAGGAAGGAGTCAGGGAAGGTTCCAGGTCCGAGAAAGCTGGAACCTGAGACAGGAGAGCCAGGTCTTGGGTGAGGCTGATAGGATTCAAGTTGGCAGAGAAGCCAAGAAGGCAGGCTGGCTGGGGCATGGACACAACTCACAGCGCTCACCCACACACAAACAGGAGCTTTGGCCTCAGACCCACGAGGGCCTGCATCGGCTTCCACAGATGTCGCTATTCGGAAAAGGGCACTTCTCATTGCTACTGGGGGAACTGGTCTCACAACACTACTAGGAGGTCTTGAGGGGACAGGAATGGGACCCACCACACCCAGATACCCACATTCAGGGTGGGAGATGGGCCCCATCCATGGAAGTATGACAGCAGACAAGCCCTATTCCAAAAGCTGGGGAGGGTGAGCACAGCCGAGATGTAGCCCTGCTGCCATCTCCCTGGCACAGCTGAGCCTGGGTCTCCACTGCCACATCCCCAATCAGCCACTTGGGCCCAAGGCCGGGAGTCCGGGAGGACAGGCACCACTCAGCACGTTTTGGCTGGATGTTGGAACGATGCGTGGGGCTTGCACAGAGTCACTTTCACAGGTAGGAGAGTGGTCTGGAGAGGACCAATCATCTGCCCAGAGCCATGACACTTCTAGGCTGGGTCTGCTGTACTCACCCTGACTGGGGTAGTCGCTGGGGGCCGGGGTGGAGGGGGGCGGCAGGGGGGCGAAGGGGGTGACCCCAGGGCCCAGGGCAGCTATCATCTCCATCACGCTGGGCATGAGCACGTGGGCGGGGCTCACGGTGCGGCAGCGCTTCAGCACCGGCCCGTCCGGCTCTTCCTTGCCATGCAAGTCGGGCTTCACGGGCACCGGCCTCCAGCTGCACGTGGGGTCGATGGTGATCTCCTCGTAGTCCGAGCTGGATGGGGACACAAGGGGGTTGGTCACCACCTGTCCTGCTGCCTCTCCTGGTCCTCGTGCAGGTTACAGGCAGACCTTCCACTCAAATGCTCGTGGCCCCCCAGCACACTGCATGTGCCCTGTGGATGCCGGCCTGGATGTGGATTCCACCCGTAGCCTGGGATGGAGCCAGCTCTGTGGCGGATGAGCTCGGCGCGTTTCCACACCTGTCCTGGGACTTCCCTCTGTTGACCAGAGATACTGGAGTGGCAGGAAGAGGAGACTTACTTCTGAATATAAATTAGGATACCCAGCATGTACTGGTCCACCTCCAGACCCTCCAGCAGAGCCGTCTTGCTGTAGAAAATAAAGAAGACATGGCTCAGAGGCCTTGCCCAACCTCATTCTGGGCACACACTCTTATTTCTCAGTTTCATCACCCAGCATGATGCTGCCCACTGCCAGGTAACCCTTTTCAAAGTGCCCCTGTGTGAGGTGCTGTACAAGGTGACTCTGCACCAGGTGAGTGAGGTCAACCTGCACCTGGTGATGCTACAGGAGGCGCGTGTATAAGGTAACCTGTGTGAGGTCTCAACCCTGAGCCACATTATCTTAATCTGTGCTGAGACCCCCAATACCTGGCTTGGGTATTTCTTGTGGTGTTGGAAGGACATGACAGTCTCTGAGGAAGTGTCACCTGCTCCAGCACACACGTGAGGAGCAAATGAGACACTCACTTGCACACTGGGCACCTCCAGGTCCCCCGCTCACAGTTGAGCTGTAGGTACGACTCCAGGTCGAAGCACTGCAGAGAGATGAGGGAGATACCTTTACTCAGGCTTGGCAAAGGAGTGGGGGGGTGCGGTGCACAATCTGACTACATCCTGCATCCTGCAGTCACATGGTTTCAGGAACACAAGACTTATTTACTTGCATGTGAGTGTATATCACATGCCAGTAAATATGTATCAGGATGTCACTGCAGGATCATCCAATAGATAGAGGTCGGGGGTAGGCAGCTGCACCGGACTGGATTGCTACGTGGCCAAAGCAAGAACTGGGCAGCTGAGCTGATGAGGAACTACCTCCAGGAGGTAGTGTTGAAAGAAATAACCACACAGTGTGGAGCGCAGTGCAGGGTACAGCAGTAACGACTTGGGTAACCAAAAAGGTGGCGGGATGAGCACATGCTGGCCATTGGGCAGAGTGTTTCTGCCAGAGACACTCAGTGTCACTCCAGGGGCGGGGCTGGAAGAAGACGACTCCTCCACACCTCAAACCAGGGCCCTGAACACAGTCACATGGTGACTATATTGAGGAAAAACAAAAGTCCGGTCTGAGGGGAAGGAGCAGGGAGCCAGGTCACCCGCCCACTGGTTAGTCTGTCTTGCCAATTCTCAGCCAAGATCTGCATCTGCTAAAAATAGTCCAGAGGCCCACGCTCTGCAGGGCTCACCCACCTGTATGTGGCGGCAGTCATGGCCACGAGCGGGAAGCTGGATCCTGCGGAAGGTGATGGGGCACTTCAGGGACACCTTGATGGCTGTCTGCTCTACCCCATCCTCTCCGTTGGGTCCAGGGGTGCCGGGGATGGTGCCGCTGCTAAAGTTCCGCTTTACTGGTGTCAACAGGGGAAAGGGCCACCAACCAGGGACCCAGTCACTGGTGGCTCCACAGCTGAGGGGCAATCTGAGCTGAGCGCGGCTCCCCCTCCCCCGACCTGTGCAGAAGCTGCAGAGGCTCTTGCCCCAGAGAAGACAGATTATGTGTGACTCCAGATGGGCCACATGGAGCAGCAGCCCCAGCAGAGGCACAGGCTGGCTGCCCGGCGGCCAAGAAACGCAAGGGCTACTCACTCTTGGTGACGCAGTGCTCAGCGGGCAGGAGCCGCTTCTTGAGGAGGCCGTGCAGCACGGAGCGGACAGAGGGCCGGTGCACCAGCTGCAGCACGAAGAGGTGAGACTGCAGTGGGAGGACTTGGTCAGGGGCGCGCAGGTCACACCAGTGCTCTGCTAGGCAGCAGGGCCTGTCCCGCTCAACAAGGGCGCACTGGCAGCATGCCTGGCTGGCTCTCCCCTGGAAGCCCAGGTTGGCCTTGCCCATGTTAACACCTCTATGTAAAACTCCATGCCCAACTTGCATTAGTTACTCAACTACTTGTCCTCTGCTTCTCCATCAAAACACAAATATCCGAGCTCCCTCTGCATGCGCCCTGGACAGCATCCAACATTATGTACATTTTGAGTTCAGACCTCTCAAGTCCAGAGCATGGCTGGGCTACACCATCTCAGCTCCCTCACACCAAGGCTGACCAAGGCTGCTGGTCTAAACATTTTCTCTCATAGCCCAAGCCCTGCCTGAATCCTGCTGACTCCTAACAAGGATTCAGGGTCAGCTGGGGACTCGTGAGCTCCCTCCAGGAATGACACAGGGCCAGTCTCTTATGCAATTAACGCGAGTATCCGACCGAATGACACTGGAAATTACACTGGAAAGCTGCTAGGGCGTATATGACACCATCCCTTTCCTTAAAAGGCCAGACTGAAAGAAACCACAAGGTGAGCATGAGGCGACCCAATGCCTGACCCTACAGAGGGCACTTACGCAGCAGCAGGCCGTGACGGTGATCTGGATGGTGTTACGGCCAGGCTGGCACACGTGCTTCAGGTACAGGGGCTTGTGGGAGGTCTTGTTGTCACCACGCTCGATGGTGAGTGGGGTGGCATTGACGCTGACCTGCACCGAGGCCGGCCAGTTGGTGTTCATCTGCCGATCCTCATGGTGGTAGCACTTGAACTGCAGCTCCAGGTCAGGCCTGTGTGGGGAGGAGGTACACTGAGGAAGGGGAGGGGTGGCACCACGGGCCGGTGGCAGGATGGGAGTGCTCACCTCAGCATCAGGGTCTTATAGACGGAGTCTCGGAGCTGGAAGGCATGGTTGCTCACGGCCAGGTTGTGCTGCAGACGGAAGGGCTCCAGGACTACCCCGTCACGCACAGGGAAAGTCAGTCGCAGCTCGTCACAGGGGCCGCTGCCTGGGAGCAGGCCATGCTGGGTGAGCTGGCTACTCGTGCCAGAGCGGCTTGCACGAGGAACCCCCAGGCCAGGTAGCCTGCCCCCTACCCTTGTGGCAGGGACTGTGGCAAGGGGTGCTTGGCCCCTCCACCAGACACTGCTGGGCACCCATGAGCCAAGTCATGGGGCTGAGGTTTGGGGAGCATCTCTCCTGGGACCTTAGGTTCAGTGTCACTTCCAACAGTAACAGAAACTTTGTGTCCCGCCGTTCAGTCCTGTCCCACTTGCCCAGCTCTGTCTCTAAATTATGACCAGACACCAGGCTCCCAACTCTGAGGACTTCCAGTGAGAGGGACTGGAGGGAGGAGGTGTGAATGGATCACTTGCCATCTCACAGTTGGCCCAGGATACCAACCTCTGCCTTGTGGTTCCCCTGAAATTAGAGATTCTTAACTAGGAATGGGGTTCAGGGAGCTCATACATCTCCTGAAACTATACATAATATTTTCTGAGCATAGAATTTGTCCTTTGAGAAAATCCACAGCCTTGAATGAATTTGCAAAGAGGTCCATGAATAGAAAATAAAGGTGAAGGCCCTTGTCCCTCAGACTCCCTGTGGGACTCTCTGGAGTCTGACCCCCACCCACCTGTCTTTCGAGCAGACGACACTCACCGGGGGGTGACGGGTGCAAGGAGCTCACACTGGGCTTGAGGTCAGGCAGGAAGGGAGACTTGACTTCCTGGCTGGTGGACATGTAGGGGACGCTGCTGCTGGGGGTCATGGGCGGCGTGGGGCTCCCCGGCAGTGGGGAGCTGGGGTAGCCAGGGATGGAACGGGTGGGCTGTAGGGTCGAGCACACAGTCAAGGCAGAATGGTGGGGGGGTGGAGTTTGTCTGTGGAGCACCCACTGGGAAAGGTCAGACAGAAATGGGTGGAGGCAGCCCCAGGAGGGTCTGCCTGGGTGCCCTCTCTCCACACACCCACCCCGTAAGCCTCCCTCCCCACTGCCCGTACCCCACTCAGGCCAGGCTGGCTGTAGCCGATGCTCCCCCCGTTGAAGCTGGCGCCCTGCCCGTTGAACTGCTCTGCGGGCTGCGGGAGACAAAACTGCATATGCCTGGGGCTCCATCCTGTCCCCAGCCAGGCCCCTGGACTTGACCGGAGGAGAGGGCTGGGGGCAGGGAGCCCTTCCCCCCACAAACACACGGGCACAGGCCTTTTCTTCTTTGTATACTTTTTGGGTTATGCAAATAATCTACAGGGAGCATATACTGATTTCACAATGTAACAAGCTCTACTACAGAAGTGGCACCACACCTCAGAAGGGCTTACAGTGAAGCAACAGAGAGGCTGAAAGACAGAGGTGCACCCCGCTCCAGGCTTCTGGTAAGGGGCGTTCTTCCCCTCCAGGTGACCCTGATGGGTCTGTCCCTTAGCTGGGCTTTTCTGCATTCAGCAGAAGGAATGGGGATACTTTCTCATAGAGGACATTTGAGTGACTTGGGTGCCTGCCCACTGCTCCCTGCACTGATGTCCACTGAGATCTAGAGCCCAGAGAGGGTCCCCTTTCAGAACTAACTCCCCCCGCCCCTCCTGGAGCTGCTGGGGCACTGCTCAGGACCCATGAACTCCTGGCTCGTGGCCACCCTGAGCACACGCAGGCCGCTCCCCTGCATCCCAGACTGCCTTGGGGTCTGTCCGTGTACACGGCACCTGGCACAGAGCCCAGGAGAAGTGGCCCTACCTTGTAGTGCAGTCCTGCAGGGTTGGAGGCAGACAGGGACTGGCCCACGGCCTGCTGGAGGGGCAGTCTGTGACCAGGGTAGGAGGAAGGGGCAGGGGGCTGCCCAGGGCCAGGTGCATACTGGCCTCCTGGCAGGTACTGCTGCCCTGGATACACCTGAAAAAAGAAAACAGCAAAGTGCCAGGGGAAGGAACAGGTGGCTCTAAGGGCGGCAGCAGTGCCCTCTTGCTGGGCAAGGTCAGTTCCTTTCATAACCAGATGCCCCCTCACAATGGCTGAGAGGTGCTCAGGGGGAGGGCAGCCATACTCAAGGTCCTGACAACTCACCTCACTGGAATAGGCTCTCTTGACCCCTTGTCGGGGTAATGTCTGGGCCTGGGGAGGCCCAGGGTACCCATGCTGGGGCAGGCGCTGCCCTGCATACAGGGGTGCCATGCCTGCTGCCCGGGTGGGGTTCATGCCCATGGGGTTCATGCCAGAGGAGCCCATCAGCCCTCCTACGCTGGTAGGGTTCATGCTGCTGGGCCCGCGGGGTCCTCCATGCTGTAGGAACTGGCTGTTAAAGGACTGTCCAGCCCCCATCTAGGAAGAGAAGAGATCATCCAGGTCCTACCCGCTGCTCTGGCACCAGTTGTGCCTGTCTGTCCCTCTCAAGTCAGCCCCACCCCCAACCCCTAGAGCCTTTCCCCCCGGTCCTCACTTCTTCCCCTCCCATCCCCCTTCCACCGGTTTCCTCTTTAGCAGGCCCAGCACATCCCGTGTACATTCTGCACCCCCAGACCCAAGCTGCCTGGCTGGTCCCCGCCTTCCAGAAGCCTTGAATGGGAGAAGCTGCCGGGCCTCACCGCTCCATACTGGCTCAGCTCCTGGCTCTGCTTCTCCTGGAGGGCTGCCACCGTGGCTGTGGCAGTGGCAGTGGCTGTGGCGGCAGCAGCAGCCACAGCAGCAGCTGCCGCTGCTTGAGTAAAATCAGTGGAAGGTCGTGTGGCATGCGAGGGGAGGCCGAGGCCCCCTGGGCCCCCCGCATACCTGCAAGAGAAACAGACTGTTTGGCTCAGAAGCTTTTCTGCCCATCATTTGAAGGCCAGGCCTACGCTGGGGCGGGGGGGGGCGCGGGGGGGACAGGAAGGGCACATAGGTCCTACAAGAGCCCCATTCTTTTCCATACACTCCTTTACTCATTATGGAAGCCAGAGATGCAACCTTCTACAAATCAGTATCGCACAGTTGCTAGGTGCCTGCCAAGTTGGAAGCATTACCCCTGGAGGACGCCAAGCACAGTGGCCAGGTGAGGCATTCCTGCTTACCCAGTGGTGAAGCCAGGGCCCCCAGGGTAGCCCCCACGGCCATACACCCCTTGTTGTACGTAGCCCTTGGTAGTGCCACCTTCACCAAATGCCTGCTGTCCAAGGCACTGTGGAGAGTTCAGGGTGGAGCTGCCACCAGCCATGCCAGGCATTATGGAGGTGCTGGGGGGGCTCCCTGCAGGGCCCATGGGGTTCCCCAAAACCTATAAGGAAACAAGAATCACCAAAAGGAATCATCCAAACAGTTTCAAGCCGTGGCATTAAAATGCTGGGAAGGAGAGGCCTGCTAGGTGAGGAGGGGGTGACAGAAGGGAGCGGGGAGGGGAGAGAGTGAGAAGGGGAGTAGAAGATGTGTCTGGCAGGAGGATGAGGCTGTCACATGTGGGTCCGTGGAGGCCAGGTGAAGAGAGGAGGAAAACCCGTGACAAGCATGGAAGGAGAATTAATGTTCAAGGATGTGGGGGGCTCACGAAGCTCTGACAACTCCTGAGGGTGGGGTCAGGTGTGGACTCACTTGGCTCTGGGCCGCGTTGCCGACTCCCCACACGGTCGTGACCACGGACAGCGATCCTGCTGGCTGAGTGGCACTTTGTTGCCAAGGCACTGCCTCATAAGCGAATGGACCATCACTGCAAGGGGAGATGCTGGTGAGCTCCCTGGGAAGGTAGGAATCGGGAGACCACAGGTGCCCATATTCCTGTGGCCTAAAAGGGGGGCAGCAGGAACCCCAACTCACCTGTGTGGTGCGGGGGGCAGGGCAGGTTTCATGGGGTTCATGGGGTTCATTGGCTTTGAAGTAGCCTAAAGCCCAGGTTGGTGGGTAGCAGGAAGTGGCCTCACTGCTGCTTCTATAGGGCTTAGCTGTTCTGGCAGTGAGGACAAGAGGAAAGGATGTCAGTGGAGATACGGCCTTGGGACCCTGTTAGCAGGGTAGAAGGAGCACTAGGCCCCGATCTTCCTGGGTTCCAGTTGATGAAGACAGGGCAGCCTGGTGTGGGCCCATCCCACTGCCCACCTAGGCAAACCTCTGTCCTTTCCCCCCACCCAAACACAACCTGGAAGCCAGCATTAGTCCTTTAGGCCTAGGCACTGCAACACAGGTCCCTGGGATGGCTCTGGAGGCAAGTTTTTGGATCCTAAACACCTTCTATACTCCCCCTCCCACATAAAAGTCTGGATACCCTAAAGCCTGGGGACATTCAGGGACCACCCTGAAAGGTCCATGGTGGAGGACAAGACCAGCAGAGGAGGGGGCTGGGGGCCAGAAGGGGGCCCACCCACTCTGAGGCCAGGGCCAGCTAGGTGAGCCACCTCCACCTGGCGTGGGGAAGGAATGTCTAGTATGTCTGCTGGATCAGTGTGTGGGCCCCTCCCGGAGAGCCCCTCCTCACAGCAGCATGTACTCACTTTCGAACTTGGGGCCAGAGGGTCTGCCTGAGACTGTTGGGGGCACAGGGGCCAAGCAGGCAGATCTGACCCCCACAGTGAGCTCCTGACAGGGCAGGAACACACACTGTGAAACAGGCAGAGGTTCGGCAGCCACCTAAGGACACAGCAAGGGGCCAGTGGGGGCTCAGCAGCAGTGGCCAGGGGCCTCTTCCTGCTGCAGACTCTCCTCCCATTTAGCATCTTAGGAAGAGGATGAGGCAGGGGCTGTCATTCCTCCAGGCTGCCAATGCCCTCTGACACCCCTATGAGCAAGCTCTCTGCAGATGGGCTCTGATGTCCCCAAGACCACCTTCCATGCCTACTTCTTTCGAGCCTAGCCAGGAGGTATCTAGGTATGGTTCCCAAGGGGCCCACCTTTTTCTAGCTTGTTCCAGTGGCAAGCCAATCTATGGGGTTCAGTCCTACTCCCCAGCACCCGCAGTCCCTCCTCTGTCCTGAGAGAGATGGCCCACCACCAATCAACTCTAAGGCTATCATTCCTGAGTGCTGTTCATGAACAAACTTCGCTGACACAGCTATAGGACAAAGGGTCATCGTCATGCCCTCAGCAAATTCGAGGAGGGTGAGCCCCACACTCGGGCCCAGAGCAGCATGGGTACAGTGGGGCTGCCACTTAGGCCATCGGCTTCCCATGGGCAGGTCTGCTTTTGAGGTGTGTGGACCTCATTGGCCCTTCCGACCACAAGCACTGAGGTAAACGAGTCCCAGAACTGAAGCAGAGCCAGGGCGAGAGGGCAGTGACCCATCTGGTGAGAGGAAGAGGGAGGCAGTTGGCTGAGTCCCACCTCATACCTGGCCCTATCCCCACCTCCTCACCCCACGCGCCTCTCCTCCTGCCCCCAGACCAGGTCCCACTAGTCAGCAGGCTTAGGAGCCAGGATCACCCAGTGGGCAAGGGAAGGCTGTGGTCCCCAGTCCCCACTGTCTGGCTCAGGATGGTGACACTGGGGGCAATGACAGAGCCTGTGAACAGCCAGAAACTCCTCCCCAGGCCTGCTGAGTGGAGCCTGGAGCAACATGCAGGGTTTTAAGGGCTTCGAAAATGGGTACGCAATTCCAGACTGTAGTGCTGGTAGAGGGACACACGCACCCAGCAATGGAACAGACCAGAGAACCTGAAACAGACCCACACAAGTACACACAGCTGGTTTTTGACAAAATCTATGCAATAACGAACATCTTCAACTAATGGAGCAGGTGCAAAGAAAAAAGAAAAAAAGACCCAAATGTCTCACATCATACAGAAGTGAATAGAAAAAGGGCCATAGATTTAAATGCACAAAACTAGGAACACTTCAGGAAAATACAGATGAGAATGTCTTCAGCATCTAGGACTAAGGTTAGAGTTCTTAGATTTGACACCAAATGCATGATCCATGAAAGCAAAAATTGAAAACATTTGCTCTGAAAGACTATATTAAGATGAAAAAAAAAAGAAAAGCTACAGATTGGGAGAAATTCTACAGACTATACATACAACAAGTGACTAATATTTACAGTATGTAAAAAATTCTCAAAATTCTAAAGTTAAAAAAAATCAAATTAGAAAATGGGCAAAAGACATGAAAAGACACCTCACTGAAGAGGATATACAGATGACAAATAAGCACCAGTGATAACATTCAACATCACCGACCATCAGGAATATGCAAACTAAAACCACAATGAGACATCACTACACACCTATCAGAATGGCTCAAATAAAAAATAAAGACACCTCTGACTGCTGGCGAGGAGAAACAATCTCTCACACACTGTTGGTGGGACTGTGAAATGGTATAACCACTCTGGGAAACAGTTTGGCAGTTTCTTGTAAAACTAAGCACACAGCTATCATATAACCCGGCGACTGCACATTTAGCTCAGAAAAATGTAAACTTATGTTCATATAAAAATCTGTACATAAATGCTTACAGCAGCTTTACTCCTAATAGGCAAAGAATGGAAACCCAGATGACTTTCACTGGTGAAGAGGGAATCAACTGTGGTCCATCCACGGCCTGAAGGCATACAAAGAACCAACGATACAGGCACCAACCTGTAGGACTCTCCAAAGAATTACGCTGCATGGAAAAAGTGCCCAAGAGTTATATACTGAATTATTACCATTATATACCATTCTTGAAATAATGAAATATAGACATGGAAAACACCGTAATGCTAGTCAGGGGGTTAAACTCAGTGGGGAGAGAAGTGGGTGTGAATGTAAGAAAACAGGATGGATCTGTGCCGCCACTGTAGCAAAGCAGTATTCTGGAGTGATGTTGTATTACTTTTGCAAGATGTTGCCACTAGGGAAATGTGTAAAAGATACAACTATTCTTTCCTTGTTTTCTTACAATGGCATGTGAACTCTATAATTATCTCAAAATTAAAAATTAGTTAAAAAGCAATCATCCCACTCTCTATCCAGAGATGACTGTGGCAATTCTTTCCCACCCCAGAGGTTGGATTGGTCAAACCCACTTCATTGTCCCAAAAGCAAAGGGCAGGAAAGAGGCAGGAGTCCAAGGTCAGAGTTCAGGACAGGTGCTGTTCTTTTCAGAACTGTCTCTTCTCCAACTCCAGCACACTGAAAAATGGGGACAAGACTGATCAGATCCCCAAGTCAGAAGAACCTGCATTTCTAAGAAGACTGTAGGTGATACTGCTTGTCCAGTACCCCAGTTTGAGGAACCTCTAGAGCCAGGGAGTACAGGACAGGTGTAGGGTGGGGGCCTACTGTGGAAGCTGCTGGTCTTGAGGCCCAGGGCCACCTCCTGTATCACATGGGTCTGGGGAATTCCACCCCCTTACGCCTCTGCCAAGGATGAGACCACAAACTTTTCTAGTTCCCTCTGAGCTGACTGCAAGGGGGAGGTGACTTCCTGTTGAGTTCCTGAACTTAAGTTTGCTCTCCTCCCTGGGGACAAGTGTCTCTGAGAGGAACCACATTCTCCAAGTCAGGTATCTCACGGCCCTCTGCTCCTAAGTGAGAGGTGTCTTATGAGTGCAGACTCTCCTTCTCCCTCAGGTCTTGAAGTGTGCAGGGTCCATGCTGCCCTACTGTAGCTTTTCACTGGCCAGGAGGGTCTCCCTGTACACTAACTCCAGCTAGAAGCCAGACCCTTGGCATAGCTGCTCTGATACAAGGTGAGTCCAGAAGGCCACATGGCTTTCTTGGTGTCAGGGTCACATCATCCTCCAGTACAAAAAAAAAGGCTACAGAGAGCTCACTACCCAGACCTCTCCTCCCTGGAACCTCAAAGTGGCTGCATCTTTGAGTCTCTTGCTTGTCTACCAAAGGCAGGCAACATCACTGTGAGTCAATGCTCTTCGGCCTCTACTCTGTCCTAGCTGTCCAGTGAACCAGGAAAAGCACACACACAAGCCACCTGACCCCAGGAAGGCAGCCCAGGCACCATGGTCACAGAGCACCTCTGGCAACAGCAGGAGTCTGTGGGTCCAGGGACAGGCGAAACCAGAGAGCCAATGGAGTCAGATGCTCTCAGAGAACAGAGAAATGGTGGCTCAAGTAGGGCAGGAATCCGTCCTCAGAGCCAGAGGAGGGCACATGATAGGCCCATGTGCTGAGGTGGCTGGAAGTCCAGTTCCCTCTACCTATGAGACCACAATACTGACTAGCTTAAGTGCTAGTGCTCATTCAAAAAAGCCCAGGAATGAGCACTTACAATGGTCCAGGAGTGGGACACCAGAGAATGGCTTTGTTACTTTGGGCCTCAGTTAACAATATGTGAAATGGGTATATGGCAGACACTCAAGGACTGAGGAGAGTGAGAACACTTGACAGACTTTAAGTCACTAGCCCTGGCCCCTGTCCTGAACACAGGGGTCTAGTACTCTTGGAGATCAATCCCAAGGAATGGGAGTCCTCCCCAAGCATATCTTACCTGTTCTTCAGAAGTCTCTCTTAACCTCTCATTCATTACCTTACCTTCCTCTTTCCTGATTTCTATTTATAGCCTATAACCACCCCTGGGCATGACAAAACCCCAAGGTCAGTACCTATTGAGTGAAGTTAAGATTCTCACTTGTCCTGTTCCCCCTTTCAAGCTTCTTCAAGGGAAGTCCTCTGGTTCTAGCAGGCTAGGATTTGGTGGGTGAGTCTTTGTTCACCCTATCTTATAGATCACATTAAGGTTCTGTGTATGTCCCTGTGAAATCTTCTGAGATAATACAAATGACTTAAAGACATCACCATAGATGATCTGCAACTAATGGAAAGAAGGCATGGATGGGGAGGGCAGATGGGGAAAGGGTCAGGGAGCAGCGGATGAGGGGGAGAAGGGTAGGGTGAAGGCTGGGGCAGGAAATGGGGTGGGGGAGAAGAGAGGGACAGAGTAGAAGGGGGGCAGGTCAAGAGACAAACAGGGCCTGGGGGTCGGGGGTGGGGGTTGGATATTCCAGGGGAGCAGACATCCTCTTCTTTGAGCTTCAGTATGTCCCGTTTCAAAAGGGGTCTACCCACCGAAACCAGGACTGCGGCTGAATGATCAACATCTCTCAGCGCCTGCTTGGGCCCCGCTGGTGGGCGCGTACGGGCCGGAGGGCCCTGAAAGGTGAACTCGTTGGTACCAGAGCGTAGTGAAGGCAGTCCGGGACCGCCTACTAGACAAGGGTCCCGGCCAGCCTCTGTGCTCTGGAGGCCGCCAAGACGGCGCACACCCTGGGCGCTCGACCTGCTTCCGGTCAGCCCCCAACAAAGGCTCAGGTGAGGGGTCGCTCCGGCGTGCACCGGGCCGGGACGGCCCGCGCTCACGACGCAAGCGCGGCAGGTACCGCAAGGCCCAGCTTCCAGCCGGGTCCCGGCTGTCGAGGTGCCGGCTCGGGGGCGACAGCACCTGCCCGCCGCCCGCACCTGCCGCCCGCCTGCACCTGCGCACCTGCCGCCGCCCCCGCCCGCCCGCACCTGCCCGCCAGGCCCACTCACCTCGGCCCGCCCCGGCCCCTTGCCGCCGCGGCCCCCAGCCCGCGCTGCTCCATGCAATCAGCCCGCCCTCCGCGCCGCCCGCGGCCCTGGGGTCGCAGCTGCCCGCGCCATCGCGCCGCCGCCCGCTCGGAGGGCACAATGGAGCCTCCGCGCGCCGTTCATGCATATGCATGACGCCGTGTCGCCGGCCCCGCCCCCAGGCCAGAGCAGTGGATTCCCGAGCCGACGCTTCGGGCGGGAGCGGCTACCAGCCTGCGCCGGCCGGGCTGGGGCCCTAGGGACCGGAAGGGCGGGGTGAGCGGCTGCGCGGGCTGGGGGCGATCTGCATCCCTGTCCCTTCGCCCCTGCACACCTTTCGGAACTCGGCGTTGGCGCAGCCACCTGCGCTCCCGGCTCGCTCTCCGCTGGGCGGGGCTGGGGGCGCGGTCTGGGCGGGGAAGCGGGGCCTGGGCGGGGTGGGCGCGCCACTTCTGGGAGGGGGTTTTGTGGAGAAAACCACGCTGAACAAAACAAGTCACTTCCCTCCCTGCTCTTCTGGCTTCCCAGAGCCGCCCCCACTAAAACGTTCATAAAGTCGCTGTTGGGTTACAGCTAGATGAAGCGGCCTGTCAGATTACATGGCACCTTTCAAAAGCTATTGAAGCCCTTTAAGCTAGGCTTTTTCCTACCGTCCGTTTAGGAGCACTGCATTCTGTGGATTATTCACTTTCTTTTTTATCGTGATAAAACACTCATAACAATATTTACCATTTCAATCATTTCTCAGGGCCGAGTTGAGTGACACTAAATACAGCCACCCCGATTTACAGCCGTCACCACCATCCACCTCCACAACTTTCTCGTCCATTAAACGAACTCCTTCCTGGCAACCGTCCTTTTACTTTCTGTCTTTATGAATTTGACTACTCTAAGTACCTCCTATAAGTGGAATTACTCAGTATTTGTCTTTTTGGTAGCTGATTTATTTTATTTAGCATCCATGTTGTACCATGTGTCAAATTACCTTCTTTATAAGGCTGAATAATATCCCATTGTATGGATAAACAACATTTTTGTTTACCCATTTATCAGTCAATGGATGCACGACAATTACATTTTTTTAAAGATTTATTTTATTTCTTTATGCATATAAGAGCTGGGGTGTAGGGAGGGGCAGAGGATTCACCAGAGACAGAGCATGGAGCAGAGCAGGCAGATTGACTGAAATACACTGCTGGGGGGAGCAGCGGGTGAGACAGGAGAGGTCTCCTGCGCCATGTGGGTCAGCACCCTGGCTGGGAATAGAACTTGTGCTGCAATAGCTGTGGATAGCTTCAGAGTGCTGAGACTTAAACCCTTGGCTGCCAGGGAAGCCCCATCTTCATTTCTTTTAAAAGCCTCCAAACTTTTCCTCTCTGAGGTTGGCTACTGGAAGCCTCTTCATGTTCTTCAGAGGCTGGCAACAGCCTTCTGAAATATAGACAAGGTAAGGGCAGAAATTGCTGACCCCGGAACTGCTGAAGATCCGAAACTGCTGAAATCTGGAACACTGAATCCAGAACACTGGATGCTGTGGGCTGCTTCTGCAGTCCTTTTTATTTTTTATCAGAGTCTCCACCCCCACCAATACTTTGTTTCTGACTTAACCCCTGCACCACCAGGGAGGCCTGCTAAAACTAACTTTAAAATGAAAATGCAGGGGCTCCCTAAAACTAACTTTGAAAAACAAAACGCAGGGCCTTCCTGGTCGTGCAGGGGTTAAAGTCTCAGTGCTATGGAGCTATCACCAGCCACTGCTGCCTGAGTTTCAGGCATGAGTTCGATCCCCAGCCAGGGAAATTCCCACATGGAGCAGCAGACCTATCCTGTCTCGCCTGCTGCTCCCCTCAGCAGTATATTTCAGTATATCTGACTGTTCTGCTCCCCACTCGGTCTCTGGTGAATCCTCTTAACCCCCGCACCTCTGGCCTACACCCCAGCTCTTGTCTGCACAAATGAAAAAATAAGTCTTAAAAAAAATAAAATGAAAATGCTTCTTTATATACAACTAATATCTTCTAATTGTGGAAAAGTTCAGATTAAATCAAAACCTTCCTAATATCCAAATGTTATGAGATAATTCTTGTTAGTTCTTGGTTCTATTTTCTCCCAGATGATTTTCTTTGCATATTTTTATGGTTTGGCAATTATAGCATATATAGGGTTTCATATCCTTATTCTTTCACTCTATAAACATAAATATTTCCCTTCTTATAAACATTATCCTCATAAAATAAACACTCTGAAGATTTATATGCAAGGATGTTTGCTGTGGCATTATCTATGATGTTGAAAAATAAGACACATGCTGTATTCATTCATTCAACAAATTTTGGTTGAATGTCTGCTCTTTGCCAGACACTCTTCTCTGTGCTGGAAATGTGGCAGCAAGTACAACAGACCCACACAGTCATGTGGCTTCCCTTAAAGCTAATGGTTTAATTCTGTAGTTGAGGGTATCCCTGGTGGTGCAAGGGGTTAAGTCTCAGCACCGCAGCCACTGCAGCACAAGTTCCATGCCCACTGCTCCCCTCAGCAGTGTATTTCAGTGGATCTGCCTGTTCTGCTCCCCACTCTGTCTCTGGTGAATCCTCTCACCCTTTGCAACTCTGGCTTACACCCCAGTTCTTGTATGCATCAATCAATCAATCAATCAATCAATCTTAAAAAAAAAAGAAAGTTGTATGGTGCCAACACAGTTACTAAAAAAAAAAAAAAAAATCTGTGGAACAGATGGTCTCCCATTAGGCCACTAATTCTTTTCAAGGCGGGAAAGTTACCCTTACAATAAAGACATCAGTTAGATACCACCTTGAATAAACAAGAAGTCGGTATCACCAATCACAGGTGGTCCCCAGGTGCCCTTGGTGTGATGGTCAGAGAAAGGACATAGAACACCCCCACATGGAAGTTCCAGCCAGGAATGTTTGGCCAGAATCTAATCATGAGAAAACCACCAGATAAATTCACACAGAAAGTCCATCTCCAGAACTGAGCTGAGACTCCTAGAAAACACCAGGCCTGGGGAAATGGTCTTAATTGGTCAGGGAGAAGGAGAAAGAAATGCAAAGCCCTGACCACTGAGTGGACTTTGGGTGGGAAAAGACATTTTTGGGACATGGGGAAATTTGAAGACAGGCTAGAGATGAGACAATAGCAGTGAATGGGTGTTCAGTCTCCCAAGTGTGATAACCGCATTTTGGATTTGGGACAATGTCTTTGTTCTTAATGCTTTCAGAAACATTTCAGGGTAAAGCGTTATGAGGTCATCAGCTAAAGCTGATGTGGTTAGCTAGTGTGTGTACATGTACGTCATATGTATATGTGAATGCATGCATGTGTGTGACAAATGTGTATATGTGTGTGGTGTACATGTGTGTATGTGTACATGCATATGGTATGTATGTGTGGTATGATGTTTGGTGTGTATGTGTGATGTGTATGTGTATACAGGGGGAACTAAAGAAAAACAGTGTGTGTGTTGGTGTGTATGTGTCTTGAAGTGTGTATGTTGTGTGTGGTATGTGTGTGGATACAGGGAGAAATAAGGAAATGTGTCAAAGCATTAGTAGGGGAATCTTAAAAGTATTTTAAAGGGCATTAAATGATAGGAAGGGAGCTCACCAATTCACAAATAAGAAAACACTGTTCATAGATTCAGAAAAAAACTATTTAAAATACACCTAATGACTGCCTGCTTTATTTAAGAAGTAGATGGTGATTTATTTTCGGGTAATAGAGAAGAGAACAATGCACACTTGGTTTTGAGAGGACTGGACTGGAGGCGGGGGTGCAGACAGGAGCTACTACAGGATTTGTGGGGACTGGGGCTGCCTGGTGGGCTGTGTGGAGGATGGAAATGTTTCCAAGGAACTCTGAGCCATGGGATGCAGCAAGTGTGGCAGGAGAGGGGGGACAGAATGGGGTGGTCCCCAGGACTGCCTTTTCATGAGGGCCTGCTTGGACATGGGAGAGGTAGGGGCAGGCAGGGGCTACGGAGACTGGTTCTGGCCCTTCCCACCAGGTCATTTGCAAAGGAGCAAACTTGGAGGTGGGGAATAGGTCCCAGGCCCTAGTTTTGTCTTCTTCTTTTTTTAGATTAATTTATTTATGCATACAAGAACTGGGGTGTAGGCTGGAGGTGTTTGGTGGTGAGAGGATTCACCAGAGACGAGTGGAGAGCAGAACAGGTGGATCTACTGAAGTACACTGCTGAGGGGAGCAGTGGGCGAGGCAGGAGAGGTCTGCTGTGCCATGTGGCAAGCTTCCCGGCCGGGGATTGAACTTATGTTGCAGTGGCTGCAGATAGCTTCATAGTGCTTAGACTTAACCTGTTGGGCCACCATGGAGGCCAGTTTTATCTTCTTTGTTGCAAGGATCATGAGAATCGCCTCAAAGTTATTTAGCAACACCCCGACTCCAGCCACCCCACCTCCTCAGGCCCCTTCCCAGGTTTAGCAAGTGGTATTTTTAAAAATAACTTACCGTTTTTTCCTTTGTGACAAAAATATTTTCCTTGTAAAAAAATTAAAACAAGCAACCAGAATAAAATACAATTTGCTGCAATCTTTGCGTCTCAGATGAAACACCATGTTTGGTATTTGTCTTTTCAGGCTTACATGTGTCACTCTTATTCCAACAGCAACACCCCCTTGCATGTGTTTAAATACATGGAACTGGGTCTGCACCATCCCTCTCCCAACTCTTTCCCTGGATTACCGGGGGCACCTAGTTTACCCACCCCACCTCCATCCAGGTCATCTGCTCTCACCTCTACCGGGATCACCCACCTCACCTCCACTGAACTCCCATGTCTTTTGGTATTTTCAGGGCTGCTCCATCAGCCCTATAGGTGCAGTCCGTGGGGAATCTTCCGGTGTGGAAGACCAGCAGGACCATCACTATTGCCCAGAACTCCAGATGTTTCCATCGCCCTGGACTTCAGTGTCAGTCAGGGAGCTGACATCTGAAGGTTGAGTACAAGAGTCAGCTGTGTCTCAGATATTGCTGACTGGTCATAGAAGGATAAAAAGCACCCCCCACAGCCATAGTCCCTTGCTGGCCACAGGCACCCACACCCACAGATTGTGGATCTTACTGGGAGCTAACCTCCACAGGTGCAGGAGAGGATGGTGTCTATCCTTGCTCATCCAAGCAGCCGTATTACAAGGACACACTCCCGCCAAGGTAGAACCACAGTACAAACTTTTTGCCCAATTGCAAGTGACATTCACATTTATCTTTTATAAATATTGATCACCACCATGTAGAAAAGAAAAGATTTATTCTCACAAGTCAAAATTGATCATTGACCCAGAAGGAACAGGTCAATGGAAAGGTGGTCCCAGCCATCTGCTTCTTGCTTGCACCCCCACCCACCCAGAAAGGCCTAGTTTATATAGCACGAGGAGGGGGGAGGGGTTTCTCAGTAAAAAGGAGAAGTTACCCTGTTACATTTAAGGCAAGGATATTACAGAAACAAAGACTCAGTTTTCTAGGGCATCATTTTTCACAGGTATATTTTAATTTCCTAACAGAATGACTGCATACTTTAGACTCAGGAGATCATTATCTCTGGCAAATGCAATTTGTATGTAATAAAACCAAGGACTTAGGAGATAAAAATCTATCACAAGGAATTTCTCCTTTGGTTGGAAACAGGGTCCGTGGGTCACGGCAGGGGGAAGACTCCTGACATTAACCCAGGATTCCTGCTACTAGATGACAGCAGGGGGAAGACGCCTGACTTTAACCTAGGGATTCCTGCTACTAGATGACATGAGGCTTATCTATAGGGTTTATCATAGCAGGGCTCTTCACAACAGCTTTCTTTGTTCTACTGACTCTGCCTCTGCAAATCCATTTTCCTTTGCCCTAAACTTGTTGATTTTTTTACAGCATCATTTCTTTTTTTTTTTTTTAAGACTTATTTATGCATACAAGAGCTGGGGTGCAAGCCAGAGGTGTGTGGGGTGGGGGGCAGTGAGAGGATTCACCAGAGACAGAGTGGGAAGCAGAATAGGCAGATTGACTGAAATACACTGCTGAGGGGAGCAGTGGATGAGAAGGACAGGTCTGCTGCACCATGTGGGAATCTCCCTGGCAGGGCTCTAACTCGCGCTGCAGTGGCTCTAGACAGCTTCACAGGCTGAGACTTAACCCCTTGCGCCACCAGGAAGGCCCCTACAGCATCATTTCTAAGTATGCTCCCAGGTCCTTTAAATCAGCCCCCCACCCATGATGACACCATCACCCTGGCCCTTGCTCTTGCCACCAGCTCTGTTTACCTTACTCTCCACAGTGACACCCTTGTCCCTGTTATAGATATCATCCACTGTCCTCATCTCTTCATCTCCAATGGCTTTGCTTCTGATTTCACTGAGAAAATTGAAGTGATGGGAAGAGCTTCTGGAGGTGCCCATGTCTGCCAAGTTGTGCTCAGCCCACCCTGCTGCTGTTCCTCTTTGCCCCCAATGTTGTTCCGTTTGGAATATCACTTCACATGCAAAAGATGTGACTGAGTTAAGGACGGTGAGAGCAGTTTATCCTGGATTATCTGGGTGGGTCCTAAAAGCATAGGAGAGAGGAAGGGGGATTGAGAGGTGTGTGCAGTCAGCCATGGGCCCACAGAGCAGCGCCTGGGGAGACGAGGTCACCAGCCGGGAAAGCTGGACGTACAGGACACGGCTTGCAGCCTCCAGAGGGAATGTGGCCTCTCCACAACTTGATTTCAGATTTTTTACTTTCAGACTGTGTAAGAATATATTTCCGTTTTAAGCCAATTGGTTTGGGGTAATTTGTTACAGAGCACACTCCTGCAAATGCTTGGTCTGGTTTCCACTATATCAAATGTTTCTTCTCCTGTGTCAGGGGCATCAGCGTCTCCAGAGCATCCAGACCATCCTCACTGGACTGCAGGTGGTTTGGGACCACTGTCCCTCCTCAGTGACAGTGATTCGCTGTCATTCTTCCCTGGACACCTCCACTCACCCTGCATGGGACAGGTAAAGGGCAGTCGTGACCTAGTTGTGAGGCCAAGCCACCACCCTGAACTATCGTCCTTGCTGTCCCATCTTGGGGCTGGTGGCCAGTCCTGGTCCTCTAACTGTCCTCTTCTTGAAGTTACGCTCCAGCAGCTGGTGTGGTCCTGTAGCTCTGTGTATATGCTTCCCCTGAGCCCCGGCTTGCCTGGCCTGTCACTTCTTTTTTTGACACAAATCTCAGCATGTACAAAATGGAAATCTGGGTTCTCCCCCAGGTCTGCTAAGCCAGGCTCTCCTGCAGGCCTGCCCTGCTGTGATAGCAGCTCCTCCCCACAGCTCCTGGACACCGCTCTCCTCCTGCATACACTCCTCTCCCGGCCCCCAGCTGACCCAAGTTCAAACTCTTCTCACCACTGGTTACTGCCTCGTGGATCCCAGCCCTGCCGGCTCTCTCTTTTTGTTCTAATAGCATCTTAATTGAGATGCAATTCACATTCCATATAATTCACCCATATAAAGTGAATAACTAATGATGTTCTATTTATCTAAAATTATGCCACCCTCACCACAATCCATTTGTGAGTGTTTTCATCACCCCCGAGTGATATCCATACCCATTAGCAATCTCTCCCTACCTCTTTTCCAGCTCCAACAATGAATAATCCACTTATTATCCATATGGATTTGCCTATTCTGGACATTTCACATACATGGAATCATAAAATGTAGGGTTTTTTGTACCTAGCTGCCTTTACTTAAGTGTTTTCAAACTTCATGTTGTATCACATGTGAGCACTTTGTTCCTTTTTTATGATTGAATAATATCCCATTATATGGCTATACTATACTATGTTCTGTATGTTCATCTATCAACTGAGGAGCACTTACGTTGATTTCAATTTTTTTTTTGCTATTATGAATAACGCTGCTGTGTGAATGTTCATGTACAAGTTTCTATATGAACATATGTTTCCATTTCTCTGGTTATATACCTAAAAATGGAATTGCATGTTCAACCTTTATTTTTTTATTTTATTTTTTAAAAAGATTTATTTATTTATGCATACAAGCTGGGGTATAGGCCAGAGACATGGGGCCACGAGAGGGTTCACCAGAGACAGAATAGGGAACAGCACAGGCAGATCAATGGAAATACACTGCTGAGGGGAGCAGTGGGCGAGGCAGGAGAGGTCTGCCTCACCATGTGGGAATCTCCCCGGCACGGCATCGAACTCACGTCGCCACTAGACAGCACTACAACGCAGCGCTTAACCGCTGCGCCACCAGGGAGGCCCCATGTTCAACCTTTAAAGACATGCCAGACTTTTACAAAGCAGCTACATTATTTTATATCCCCACCAACAATGTACAAGGGTTCCAGTTTTCCCACATCCTGTGTCTTTTTGATTGATTATAGTGATGGTTAAGCAAAGAGTTTTTAGAATGGACATCAAGAACTTGATTCATATTGATGTTATACTTTAGCAAAATTAAAAAATTTTGGTCTGTTTAAGTTCCTGTTAGGGGCATAAAAAGACAAACCATAGACAAGGAAGATATTTGCAAATGAAAATCTCAACAAATGATTTTTTTTTGTGCTGTTACATTAATATCCATTGGTATGTCTTGCATTGTAAATTGATCTTTTTTCATGTGCACTATTTTGTAACATCATATATCGGTCATCTGGAATACATCAAGTTATGTAAATCATTTAAATTTTGACACACTTCTGTAAATGATCCAAAAATCACTGACATGTTAATGTCAGAAAAGCTGTAAACACCGGGAAACTGTCAAACTCATGGTAACAGATACAAGTTTTCCAAAATTCTTTTTTTAACTTAATTGAATTAACGAATTAATTTACTTTAAAAATATTTTATTTATTTTTGCACAGAAGAACTGGGGTGTAGGCCATTGGTGCAGGGGATGAGAGGATTCACCAGAGACAGAGTGGGGAGCAGAACAGGTGGATTTACTAAAATGCACTGCTGAGGGGAGCAGCGGGTAAGACAGGAGAGGTCTGCTGGCAATGTGGGAAGCTCCCTAGCTGAGGCTTGAACTCAGGCCATCATGGTAATAGTGCTGAGACTTAACCCCTAGACCACCAGGGATGCCCCAAGTTTTCCAAAATTCTAATTTTCATACAAGATTTTTTTAAAATCATTGTATCATTGCTAACATCACAAGCACTAACAATTGCAGGTTTACTTCTTTTAGCTCAGATTGATGCTGGCAAAGTGCCCTCATGTGAATATGTGTAGTTTGTATGTGAGTTGTTCTTTCAAGTCAGTCTGATGCGGTATGAGAAAAGTGGCAAGTTCAAGACAAGAAACCACACCAGAACCTTTCCTGGAGGCAATCTTCACGTTTCAGCACACGGCATTTGTCATGTAGAATATTAAAAGGACACGTCCCAAAGGGTAGAGATTTAATAAAAATTAATTTTATTGCTTCATCAAGGGCATTCTTAAGTGAAACCGATGGTTTTGTTTAAATAACATTCCTTGAGAGCAGGGCTGGCAAAGGCAGGGGAACTGTTTCCATTTGGTGTTCAGGGCCAGCAGATTCACTACTGTTGCTTTTTTACTATCAAGGTAAATGTCCACTCAGACCAAAAGGCAAATAAGGTCTTTTTGTTTACAAAATAGTTTTGAGCTCAATGATCCCTAGCAGGTCTTCAGGGAGCTCTGAGGGTCTGTGCCCATCCTTTGAGAATCTCTGCTCTGGGTTTTAGCTTCGCTGGTAGGACCAGGGCAGGGCCTTCCCTGGCCACCCCAGGTGGGAATGCTCTGGGCAATGCCAGAATGAACATGCTTTGATGTGCAACCTGGAGGCCTTGGACCCCTGTCCAGCCCGGCTGGATACCTCCCGAGGACCCAACTGCTCTCTCCACCCCTCACCTGTTCACAGCAGTGTCAGAACCGTCTGACTCAGGTTTGTCAACTGCTGGGCCTCTGGCCAGCACCTTTCAGCAGGGCATTTCTCTTCTCCAACCACGTGTCAGAGCCCTTCCTGACCTCTGATATTTGTCTTCTACAGCCCCAGGTTTAATCTCACCTGCCTGACCTGTTTGTGCTCCAGGGACTTCCGACTTGCCAACTAGTCACAAACTCCCCCGGCTTCTGGGATAAGTTCTCATCCTGTGGGCAGACCTCCGGACTACCCGCCTGCTCTCCTGCACTTGCCTCACTCACAACTCTTATTCGGAACCAAGCATAATGCACCTGGACCTGGGCCTCCCTGGTGGCCTAGGGGTTAAGTCTCAGCATTAGCACCTTCAGGGCCTGAGTTTGATCCCAGCCAGAGAGCTAACCCAGGTATGGTGCAGCAGACCTCTCCTGCTTTGCCCCCTCTGCACTGTATTTCAGTAAATCCACCTGCTCTGCTCCCCACTTTGTCTCTGGTGGTTCCTCTCACTCCCCAACCTCTGGCCTACACCCCAGTTCTTCTACACAAAAATAAAAATCTTTAAAAAATAATGCATGTAGATCTGTACAGTAACCTTCATGGAACTTAGTGCTAACTGCCTTCTTAAGGCTAAACTTAAAGAAGCAGAGGAGGCAGCCGGGCAATCAGACCCCAAAGTCATGAGAGGGAGAAGGGCCTAGCATGGAGAGGGTTAGTTTAGCTAGAACACCCCTTAGGTGGCATAGCTTACCGGGTGCATTGGGATACTGAGTTCCCTGGGCCTGGGCAGAGGCCTCAGATGGCGGTGGAGGCAGGGAAGGGATATTGGGGCTCTGCATTTTCGGGCAAAAGGCAGGGGACCCAGACTGGGGTCCAGCTCTGAGTTGGGGAGATACGGCCTTTGCTGTTCACTGGACTTTAGCAGGTGGGTAGATGGGGGGGAAAGGTATTCCGGCCCACCCTACACAGGCATTCGGGGTTAACAGAGGAAGTGAGTGGGATGGGGGTGCCCGGGAAGGTGGTGTAGACAAGATGGGGAGGGCAGAGCCAATTGGAGGAAGTTCCTCTTGAGGTGAGGCCCTAGGAGGGTAGGGTTGAGGGATGAGGGCCAGGGCAGCCCCTGCTTCCCCAGGAGGGTAATGGACTCTCCCACCCTCATGGCAGGATGCCAGGAACCAGGTGTGGTAGGGGGACTCCAACAGGACAGCAAGATGCGGAGTTGGGTGTGCCCGTGTGTAGACTGTGGTAGGAAATCTGAGGTGCACGACTTTCTGTGGTCTCTGTTCAGTCTAGTCCCAAATGAATACCCCAATAAGGAGCTCACTAGCCCACCTCCTTTGGGGCAGAAATAGGTTAGAGGCTTATTCCATTTTCACTAGAGAATATGGAGTCACCCAGCGGGCGCAGCCTTTTTTCCTCCCACATAGGACAGCTGCCACAGCGCTTGCCCACAATGGAGGGAAACTTGAGCCCCACCTGTGCCACAGTCCTGCAGAGGCAGGGGCATGAGAAATGGTCAGGGTGGTCAGGGACCCCTACTGTCACTCCCAGGGGCTGCAATCTCCTCGTGCGGTCCCTCCGGCAGAGTTGGCAGGCCCTCTCCCAACTGTTTTCATAGCTGGTTCCGTGTTGAAAGGGTTTTACCTCTGGCAAGACCCCCAGAAACTTCATCATCCAGCACACAGGCTCAGATGCTCACCCACTCATGTACCCACGAATACCCACTGGTTGGGTCAGCTGAAGGCACATCTGAGCACACAGGATGCTCTCCTAGACTGAGAAGTCTCTACCTTCTCATAGTTGTTCTTTCTCACTTTTAGGAAAGGGGCAACTGAAAACTGAAATTGAAAACAGCTAACCAGACAACCATTTGTATGGCACCCAATCTGACATCCATTCTTCTTGGACAGCACACGGCATTGGGACAAAGGGAGGGGGAGCAACGGGAGAGGGAAACGTCTTCTGAGACTGCTTCTGATTCCTGTGGCCCCAACCTCCAAGGGAGCGGCTGGTGATGGGTGCCCTTAATACCCTCAGGTACTTGCAGACCTAACTCAAGTCTGGGCTCTACTCTCCAAGCGTGTCCCCAACTTACGCTCTGTGAGTCAGACGGGAAGCAGCATGAGAAGAACCCCGAATGATCTCCAGATTGGGGTTAAAGTGGACCTCTAACTCAATATATGAGGGTGTAGAACTTGGACAGCTGCCCAGAGAGAGCCAGGAATGTCTCCAGGAAGGAAAAGGAGGTCCTTCCACCAACGTCTTGCCTCTGTTAGTTGTAACCCACCCTGGGCTGACCCCATGAAATACAATGAGGGTATGCAGACCCGGAGTAAGCACACACACGGCCCCCGTACTTCTCCACTGCATGGTGCACTTTCACCCCAGACTCTCGGGGAGGTCCAGGAAGTATGCAGGAAAACATGAAGAGATCCCAAGAAGGCTTCGAGGAAAGGAACCCAAATGTATGTGGCCTCGAGAATGAGGTGATGACCACCAGGGGCTGGGGGCCCCTCCTACTGGAGGGTACTCCATCTCCACCCCCTGCCCTCCCCCCAAGTTCTTTCCCTCATCACTGGGCTCAAGGCCCCTGCCAACATGGTGGGCTCACTTCCAGAGGTTCAATAAGCTCCTTGATCTTTGGGGTGCTAATCCACCAGGCTCACTGGTTCAATATAGCAGACTGCAGAACCCTTTTTTAGGCAGAGTGGGGAGTAGGACCTAGGAGCAGGGGAGGCAGAAACTAGATGCACCAGACACAATCCGCAATGATGGCAAAGCCAGGCCAGAAGGAAGTGCCCTGCACGCAGGGGCGCTGCTCAGCAGAGCACTCCCTCCAGCGAGAAGGGGGTGCTTCCCAGGCTCAGAGAGTAGAGAGATGCCCAGGCCGGACTCTTCTTCTCAGGGGAAAAGGTAAATGGGCAAGAATGACACAGCAGACAGGCCCACGGATAACTTAGTTTATGGGTCAAGCCAAATGCAATGAAAAGTTGTTTTCGTTCTTTTTTTTTTTTAACCAAAATAAATAAATCAGATCCATCCCTGTGACAAGTGTGGGGAGCTGGCCCCTCAGCCTCATGCTGCCCCTCAGCCTCCCCCCGTCCTCTCCTCTAACCAGCTTTGGCACAGCAGAGAATGCTCAGTCTCCAATGTGTTAAAGGGAAACAGGAGAGAAAAGTGGGCTGGGCTGGGCGGGGGGGCTAGAGGTGGATGTGAAGGGAGAGCAGAGCCCAAACAAGCAGCTGGTACCCCAGCCGCGGCGCCTGGAGATGTGCTTCCTGCCCACAAGCACACCTGGTGGGCCCCAGGCGGGTGGAGCACGCATGGCCGCCACACATGGCCTGGGATCCTTCTGAGGTGCAGAGTGGACACTGCAGAGAGTGAACCTGCCATCTCTGCCAGGTCAGGCTAAGGCCGTCTCCTGACAGCCACCCCTCAGTTCAAAGGGCACTACTAGGGGCCTGCCAAAGACCCACGCACCCCACAAAGACTCTGACAGTGATGACTGCTCTGAGGAATTTAGGGCTCAGCCCAGGAAGACAAAGTCACCCTAGTCCAGGTGCAAAAGCCCCCTCGGTGGGTGATGAGGACTGCCAACATGCGGGAAGCCACACAAGGCTGGTCCTGTCGGGGTGAAGCTGGTGGGGGTGTGGGGTGGTTGGGATGGGGCAGAACAGATTCTCCCAGGACACCTTCAGGGCTCTATCTCCTCCTCCCACTCCCCACTGCCTCCGAGAAGGCTGCTGGCCTGACGGAGGTCACAGAGCCTGGAGGGTGTCTGGCTTGGGGGCACCAAGTACACGGGGAGGAGAGCAGCCTAATTCCTAAGCGAGCGAGGGGGAGTGTGTGGTGCAGGAGACGGGCAGAGGTGTGGGCAGCGCTGAGGCACGATTCTTTAGTTGAGAAGCAAGGAGCAGTCGTGGATGAGGGCAGAGGGCCAAGAAGCCCCAGGCAGCATCTACGAGAAGTTCTTGAAGGCGTCTAGGTCGAAGGCCGTGTCCAGGAGGCGCTGCAGCTCGGTGAGGTGAGTCTTCTTATTGCCGGTGGCTGGAGCTGCTGCTGGGTCCCGACCAGCATACCTAGGGTGGCGGGTGGGTAGGTGTAGCACAGAGGTGAGCGTCAGTGGGAAGTGACCGTGAAGGTCACCAAGAGGTTCAGACCTCATTTTTCTCCCCGACCCCCAGTTAACTGTCCACTAGGCAGGGCTGCAGGTCTTACCACACGGGCTTGGCACGGTTTATGGTGGTCCGAAGTCTTGGCTTCACATAGTCATAGTAGCCTTGGTTCTTGTGCTCTTCCTGGCACCAGGCTAGCTCGGCATTGGGGTACTTCTGTACCTCCTGCAGCAGGAGGTCGAAGGGGAATGGGGACAGCTGGGGAGAGAACAGGAGTCTTGCTAAGAGAGGATGCTCAGAGCAGAGGGCCAGGCTGGTACCCAGAAAGGAGTGCTTGGTGACCCATAAAGGATGTTCTGGAAGCTCTGGGAAGGGGTCCCAGCAGACAGCTGCATGCCCCCTGCCCTCACCTGCTCAATCCTCGTGATGGCCACCTGCTCCACCATGCCCCGTGCTTTGCGCTCTCGGGTGAGGTCATAATACACCTTGCCGGTACAGAAGAGAAGTCTCTTGACATTTTCGGGGTTCTGAGCTGCAGGACCGTCTTCTGGGATCACCCGCTGGAAGTGGGTTCCTAAGAGGGAATCCCCATGGCCGGGGGGGTTCTCTTAGTACTTGGCTGAGGAGACCCAGGGCCCTCCCACCGCTGTTGTGCACCAGTCAGAGTCCCTTGAGGGCTCCAGCATGGCGGACACCAGAATAGGCAGTTTTCGAGGCTTCTCCTTCCAGCCAGGCTCGGATGCCCTTGAATTCATTCTGAGCGCACCTGTATGCAGCATGCACAGCAGGCAAGTCTGCCTCAGAGCGCAAGTGACACCACTTCATTCCTCAAACCAGCCTGTGCCAGATTTCTGGGGCAACTAAGTCTCCTGAAGCACCATGACCACTCTGTTCTGATGCCTCATGAGTTTACAAACAGGGCCGCTGTCCATGCAACGGAGTAAACACTCAGATGCTTGTGGTTGGAGCTGTGGCCCCAGGAACAAGGCTGACTTCAGGAAGCCATATTCAAAATGAGGGGCTCACTTCATAAAATAAATGCAACATACAACATGCTGACATTCATGATACACAAGCCAAGTACTAGGATTAGGAGGAGCAACCTCACGAAAACAGGTCTAAAACGAGGGGTCCAAATTCTTGAAAAACACACAACTCACTCACATTTATGACATATGCATGTAACAGACTCATATTCATGATAAACATACACAACATGCTGGGATTAGAAGGAAACTGCCTCTAGAAATTAAAGCTATTGTGAAAAACCCAGTGAACATCATTCTCAAAATAACCAAAGACTGAGGGGCCTCCCTGGTGGCGCAGCAGTTAAGCACTGTGCTGTGGAGCTGTCGGCAGCGGCGATGCAAGTTCGACACCCAGCCGGGGAGAATTCCATGGTGCGGCAGACCTCTCCTGCCTCGCCCGCCGCTCCCCTCAGCAGTGTATTTCTGATCTGCCTGTTCTGCTCCCCACTCTGTCTCTGGTGAACCCTCTTGCCGCCCCACACCTCTTGCCTGTACCCCAGCTTGTATGTATAAATAAATATTTAAAAAAAATAGTTAAAGACTGAAAGTTTTCTCACTGAGACTGAAATAAGGCAAAGATGCTTGCTTTCAACATTTCTATTCAATACAGTGCTAGAAGTGATATCAGGAACAATTAGGCAAGGGAAAAAAAGCACATAAATTGGAAAACAAACAAAATTAACTCTATTTGCAGATGCTATGATATGGCCTTATAAGCAGAAAATCCTGTAGATGTCACAAAAGAGCTGCCAGGTCTAAAAGAGGTCTGAAGGCACACCCAGGCACAGGTCACAGACACCAGGCAGGACGTGAGACATGGTTTCGCCCTCACACTCACCTGGAAGCATCTCATCAAAACTGGTTCTGGCCTCAGGATGCCGCAGCAAGGACTTGGGGGTAAAGATGATTAACTGAAACACAGAACCACAGGCTCATGAGGGACTAGGTTCTAAGGAAACCAGAAACAGGTTTTACAGCAAGGGCCTCATCTTCAGGGCTGGTGCCTGGTGCTGCCTTCTTAGCTCTGCAGTCAAGAGCCTCACAATGGAGGCAGAAAGAGACAGGTGGGAATGTGCCAAGTTCCCCCAAGTCCATGTCTCTAAACAGAGAAGCTGGGCCCTATTCAGGTAGGCACCCACACATTCCAGCCTGCTGGGAACCCCAGGCACCATAAGTCTGAGCAAATGCCTCTACATCCTGTTTCTGCCCACAGAGACAGCTGCCCGGTGCTGTGGGCCAGAAGGCTGTTAATGAGGCTAGGCCCTGGAGAGCCCTGCTCCCTGGGCCCTTCACACTCACTGCTACTTACCCTTCAATACCGGGCCCAGGTACCTGCCAGGGCTCACCTCTCTTCTAGTGTGCTACCACAGCCACCCACTCACACGTCTGTCCTCCCACCTGGCTGGGGCCCTGGATGCCTCAGGTCAGGCAGGCCTCTTTGAGCAGGGACACCCCCAACTGACCGGCTTCCGGAAGGGCAGGAGAATCTGGCGGCGCAGCACATGGAAGAAGTTGCCAGGGGAGGAGCAATTGACAACCACCCAGTTGCAATCATAGAGCTGGTTTATGTCGAAGTTGGCTTCGGCTAGGTCCTGCAACAAGGGGGAGGTGGCCAGAGGCCAGGCGGCACTGAGCATGGCCATGGCAGGTGTGCAGGCAGAGGGCACCAGAATGCACTCCTAGCCCTAGCCTCAGGGTGTCACCAGTGTCCCCCAGGGATGATATGAAGGGACCTTGATAAGAACTAATGCAGTTCCTCACATGCTGCATCGGATGCTCAGTTCCACTTAATTCCTCCCATTTCTCTGTAAACCACTGCTTGGTTGGGACAGACATGTCTTATCTAAAACCCATTCTAATCTTCCTTTGAAACAGATTCCCAGGAAAGACAAAATGCTGCCAATTACAGCAAAATGGAAGGAATTCAAAGGAATTATGTGAGGTAAAGCAAGTCGAATGACAAAGACAAATACCGGACATTTGGCAACACAGAATACATATGAAAACTAGTGGTCACAAACAAACAAGGTGAGGGCCTTAGGAAGAGGGAAGGAGAGGGAGAAAAGGCTGAGGGGACATAAGGGATGGTGGTGGTGGGGCATGAGTTCAAGAAAAGAAACAAAACCAATTCACAGTAAAATTCATTCAGCTCTGAAAGTTCATTATATCTCCTTGGACTTCCTTCCTCTCACCTATTTGCCTGAATCAAATACAAACAGTATTACTCCTAAAAGTTTTTGCTGCAGCTTTAACGCTGCTTCTCTGCCTTCACAGCAGGTCTCCAGAGGCATCAGGCACTCTCTCTGAGCTTTGAAGAAGCCCCTTGTTTTGGGCTATGGCCTACAGATTCAACCCTCAGAGTCCCCCTCCTCTGGCAACTCCTGGGAGGGACCAGAGCAGCGAAGGGCGGCTGCTCCACTCACCGGCAGGACATCCGGGTCATCGTTGCACATCTGCAGGAAGCGCTCTGGCCTGGCAGAGGAATGCTCGGGGCCCTGGAACCAGACACACAAGTTACTTCTCAGGAGCTTCAGATTCAAGGCTTTTCTTCCTGAACTCATTTCTTGTTTGAAAAATGTTAATTATCTTTTTCCTCATGGCAGTTCACTTCCTTCCCTCCCACCCAGGGTGTGGAGGGGTACTTCTCGCATCAGGACAGGGCTCTGTTCCTGGCTCCCTCCTGGCTCCTCACGGAGGGAGGCGAGCAGGGAGCCTGGGAGCACCTGCACCAGCACCACTCACTTCTCGAGGTGAGGCAGGATGGACGGATGGGCACACTGGCATCCAGATGACCTGCCATCTCCCTTCACAGAAGGGGTACACCGGCAGATCTCTGCTGTGCTAGTCTGTGGCAGGTGCTTCCATGTCCTAAGTGTGGTAGGGACAGCGGGTGGGGGCTCACCATGCCCTCCATGCCGTGGGGCAGCAGCAGCACGATACCATTCTGCCGCACCCACTTGGCCTGTCCTGGGCAGATGAACTGGTCAATGATGCACTGGGCAGTGTTGTGGAAGTCACCAAACTGCGCCTCCCACAGGACCAGGGCATTGGGACTGGCCATGGCGAAACCCAGCTCAAAGCCTACAGAACAGAGGGAGGGAGAAAACCACGTTCTGGCAGGTGGGGAGGGCAGAGGGAGTGGTGGGAGGGGCAGGCAGTAGGGGTACGAGATGTGCAGGGCGGGGCCAATGAGCTCAGAGGGCCTTTCAGGCTCTGGGCACTCACCTAGGACCCCATACTCAGACAGTGAGCTGTTGCACACAGTGTAGGGGGCCTGGTTGGGCCACAGATGGTTCATGGGGATGCAGGTTCTCTTGTCCACGTTCTGGTCGTGCAGTACATGGTGGCGGTGGCTGAGGCAGAACAACACACATTGGTAGGCCCTGTGTTCTGCTCCCACAGGCAAACCCAATAAGGGGAGAGGCAGAGCACAAAGGTCCATTTTTAACAGAAATGCCCAAACCAGAGAGGGGAGGGGCTTCTGGGTCTGAGACAGCAGAGGCCAAATCACTGTTTTCTGGAAGTGACAAACACCAGCCCTCCCTCTCCATCTCCCACTCTTTAAACAGTTAACAGGAACACAAGAGTGTTACCTGAAAGTGCCCCGCTCCACATCCTGACCGCTCAGCCGGATATGGATGCCCTCCTTCAGAAGGGAGCCGAACGCCATGTACTCCGCCAGAGCCCAGTCCACTGTCCTGTTCTTCACCAGCTCTCCTCGGGTTTTCAAGATCCGGCTCAGCCCTGCAGAAACAGGGCGCTCGCTCTCAGCTGGGTCTGCAGGGCCACCCCATCCCACTCCCTGCCAAGAGCAGTCTTCTTTGGCCTTAGCGTCTGGGTGTCAAGAATACCAGAAGGGTGGAGACCGAGTCAGAGAAAGGAGGTGACAGCTCATCCTTTCCTCCTGAGGATCACATCAGGGGTGAAGTGGGGACACACAGTAGGAGAGGCAGGGGGTTTGGGGGAGAAGGATAGCAGACCAACAGGTCCCATGCTGGAGCAGTGTCATCACTGGACTCGCCCCCTTTCCAAAGGGCAGTGCAGCTCTGTACCTCCATGAATGGTGAAGTTCTCCACGGGCACGGAGCTGGCCACGTTCCCAATATGTGTCAGAATGTCTTCCGTCAGACCCGTGGAGGGGCAGGACATGCTCCGGGGCTGCCCGTCCAGGGTGAAAAAGCCTAGGAGAGGAGGGACAGGCTGAATATGGCCACACTTTCCAGGAACCAAACTGTGGCCCACATGAGACATGAAGGGTCGAGTGGGACTAAGCCAACTTGGACCGCATCCCGCAGTTAGTCTTAGTTCAGGGTTTGAATCCAGGTCCTACTGTGGGGGTATTATGGGGATAGAAGGAAGGGTTCACCTTGTCCCTTACTCACCAGGCCAGGGGGAGTCCAGCCAGTGCTTGATGTGCAAGATCTTCTCATCCTTGGATCTGGTGAAGGCCTCCTCGCAGATCTTGTCATACTTGGAGATCTCCTCCTGGGGGACAAACACGGCACAGGGCACAATGGCTGTGCAGGCCCCATTCCTGCAGCTGCCATACACCTCAGACTGTTACTTCCAAGCCTTTTCCCAACATGCACAACCTCTCTGAGAACTGAGAAGGCTACCACATTTTATTTTAAATCCCCATGTTTGCTTCTCCCTGTTTACTGGCTAGAGATCCTGCTCAAAGTTTGAGGCCCTGTCCCCGCCCATCCTCTCCCTGTATTCTTTCCTACAAACAGGTCTGATTCTCAACTCCCGGTACCATCCCAAGGAGGCTTGATCCCTAACACTCCATGTCCAGGACTTGCACCTGAGCTTGGAACCATCTCCCTTCTGTATTCTGGCCAGCCTGTCGCAACCAGTCCTTCCCACTACTTTCCTCTGAGCACCCTGCCTGCCCTTGCCACTCGCAATGGCCAGAACTGACCATTCAGCTCACACTAAGCCTTTCACCACAATGGTTCTTCATGTGCCTTTCACCCCCTACTCTGGAGTCAGGAGAAAGCCTGCACGGTGGCTGCCGCCTCATACCAAGATATGGCAGGCTCCCCCTCCACCATGAACCTCTCAATAGCTGGCCCCACCAAGGAGTTGTGCGTTGAAGTGCAATGCTTGTAAATATTTCACACATTCTTCCCTATATCCTACTAACTGCAAAAGTGAGAGCTGACTCTGTGGCCAGCCTTCTCTTTTTTCCCCAGCTCCTGAGAGGCCTGCTGGGCTCACAGCTTTAGGATATACCTCATACTCAGGCTGGTTGACCACGCCCTGGGACACCAGGAGCTCTGCATACTTCTGCAGCACTGGCTTCTGCTTGCGAATCTGCTTGTACATGAGTGGCTGCGTGAACATGGGCTCATCCATTTCATTGTGGCCGTTGCGCCGGTAACACACCTGAGCATGGAGGAAGACATCAGTATCGGGGGTTGCGCCGGCCAGAGTTGGGATGCCTTCATCTATCCTCTCTAGAATTTGGGGCCTATTTCTCCTTTACACATTAAAGTCGCTAGAGTGACCTGGGGATATTCTGGAATGGGACCCCTATGACCTTCCCCAGGGTTCACCCAGGCCCAAGCACTCAGGAGCTCTCTGGAGAAGTGAGACCCATACTAAGGAGTCATGAGGCCCTCTCTCGAGGACATAGGACTGAGGTCACTTACTAGGTCCACAACCACATCCTTGTGGAAGGTGTTCCTCCACTCAGCTGCCACCTTGCACACGTACATGACAGCTTCTGGGTCATCTGAGTTCACGTGGAAAATGGGGGCATTCACAACTCGAGCCACGTCGGTGGGGTAGGGAGAAGAGCGGGCCATTCGAGGGTCCGTGGTGAAGCCAATCTGCAAGGGACATGCAGTCTGGGCATGAGGAGGGCCCTGAAGATGTGGGCAGGGTGGCACTGAGGGCCATTTGCTGGGTCACATGACCACACTTGTCCCTCTTTGAGTGAGTCTCCAAGTGACTGTTTATGTTTCTAAAAAAATTTTTGTTTTGTTTTTTCCTATTCTGGTAACAAAACTGGTATGTGCACAACACAGAGGATTTGGAAGACAGTAAACAAATTAATGACCTAAAATTCCACCAGCTGCAGTATAAATATTATGGTGTCATCCTTTCCAGATGATTTTCTTTGCAAGCATCTACACACGACATATATTTGAAATTTCATATCGTATTACTTCGTATTTTGGCACTTTATTCATTTAACATCGTAAGCATTTTAGTTTTGAAAACAAAATTTAAAGAATTCATAATATTATTATTATTTAGATGCTGTAAAACTTAAAATGTATTCATTATTTTATAAACTGCGTTTATTTTTATGATGTACTTCAAGCATAGAGTATACTACTACATATGATTACTCATGGACTTTTAACTCAACAGGAAAAAATCTTAACAGTTTCGAGTCCTCTTACATTCCTTTGAACAAAACAACACAATTTTGCTACGATAGGCTATCACACAAGGAGAGGTTAGCGGCCCACATTTCCATGTGTTGCTATGTACATTTGTATTCAATATATAGCCTTCGAGGCTTGCTGGTAACTTTAAAATTTTGAGGTAATTTCAAACTTATGAAAAGTTGGAAGAATACAAGAACTCCCATGGAATCTTCACTCAAACTCATCAGTTTTTCACATCTGCCCCTTTGTTATTACAGGTATACAAATCCTTCCCTGAACCGTTCTGGAGTAGACCATCTCTACTTCTTAAAAGAGGACATTCCCTCACTAGCCAGAGTACAATTCTCAGTCTCAAAATAATTCAATACTATAAACTACTATTGTTTAATCCACAGTCTAGATGCACATTTCATCAATTGTTCTAATGATGTTTCGTCTTTGTATTTGATCTAGGGCTTTACATTGCACTGTCACCTCTCTCTAGTCTCCCTTTATTTTATTTTATTTAAAGATTTATTTATTTATGCATAGAAGAACTGGGGTGTAGGCAGAGGTATGGGGTGGTGAGAGGATTCACTAGAGACAGAGTGGGGAGCAGAACAGGCTGATCTACTGAAGTACACTGCTTAGGGGAGCAGTGGGCGAGGCAGGAGAGGTCTGCTGTGCCATGCGGGAATCTTCCTAGCTGGGGATTGAACTCGTGCTGCAGTGGAATTTGCGGATAGCTTCAGAGGCTGAGACTTAACCCGTTGCGCCACAAAGGAGGACCCAACATTGATATTTTTGAAGAACATTTCCATGTCTCTTAAACATGGAGATCAACATTCTATGTGCTTTATATATGGTACCATACTCTACATACCATGTAAATCCCGTGAAACTTTCTTTTTGTTCAACATGTTTTTAGAGTTCATCGGGATTGAAACATGTAACTCTACTTCCTGTAGACCTAACAGAGAAATTTAAGTACCAAATAATATCTACCACAGCCCATTTGTAAGTTCTCCTGTTGGTGGGTATTTGTTTCTAATTTGTGGTGAAAACAATGTTATTGTATACATCATTATACAGATTTTCTCTAGCAAATACTAAATTTATCACGAATATACTCCTAGGAAGGAAAAACTCAGTCACAGGCTATAAGCATCATCTTTTCTAAATTCTATCAAACTGATCTCTAAAATTACTGCCACTCACACTCTAAGTACCAGTATTTGAGTCCCCTGTATTTCCATTCATCTTATTGTGACTATTACCCCAAGATTTAAAATGTTTTAATGATTGCTAACAATACTTTTAAAAAAAATTTACTTATTTATTTATGCATAGAGGAACTGCGGTGTAGGTCAGAGGTGTGGGGTGGTGAGATGATTCACCAGAGACAGAGTGGGGAGCAGAACAGTGGATCTACTGAAATACACTGCTGAAGGGAGCAGCGGGCGAGACAGGAGAGGTCTGCTGCACCATATGTGGGTTAGCTCCCTGGCTGGGGATCGAGCTCAGCCACAGTGGTGACAGCACTGAGACAACCCCTCTGTGACCAAGGAGGCCCAGTGACTGTTAATATTACTTCTAATGGCTTTGCCAAACTTTATGCAAATACTTTTCTATTACTGACATTTGGCTTATTTCCTAATTCCTTAGTTGTATAAGTATGGTTTTAGCAAACATCTTTATACAAAAATATTTAGCATCTGACAGCTTCCTTAGGAGAGAATTTTATAAGGGGAAATCCTGGTTTGTCTTAGAGAAACAAAAGCCTCAGCAAAGTAGCCACTTATACTCTTGCTACAGATCTCACTGCAAGTATGTCATGATGGATGGTGTCAAAAGCAGAAGAGAGATTAAAGAAAATGTTAGCAAAATGGCAATTTTTACAGAGGTTTATGGATTATTTATTTATGATTAATTGCCTTTTTTTTTTTTAAAGATTTATTTACTTATGCACACAAGCTGGGGTGGAGGCCAGAGGTGGGGGGTGGTGAGAGGATTCATCAGAGACAGACTGGGAGAAGAACAGGCAGATCGACTGAAGTACACTGCTGAAGGGAGCATCGGGAGAAACAGGAGAGGTCTGTCGCGCCATGTGAGAATCTCCCTGGCTGGGGATCGAACTCATGCTGCAGTGGCTCTAGATAGTTTCATAGTGCTGCGCTTAACCCGTGTGCCACCAGGGAGGCCTATGATTAATTGCTTTTATAAATCTATCACACTGACTAAAGAATTACAAATAGTCAGAACTTATGAGAACATTAAACATGATGTACCTGGGAGAATTCTGATGAGCACTTAAAGAACTTGAACAATCTCAATAGTGAAGCCATCGTCACCCATCTTGGTTTTCCCATTTAGGGAAAAGAAGGCAGATTAATACTAAATCAAGGATCTCACAGAAAGTAAAGCTCTTTAAAGCTTTGAGACCTTAGTCCCCCATGAGGTTCCCTCCCATGTCTGCCATTACTACTGGTTGCTGTGTCTTCAAGTCTATATGGGCATACACATCAGGGTGAGGGAGGCGTACTCCACAAGCACAGCTATCTCCGGGTAGGTGCATACAGGGATGAAGCCACAATATACTTTGCAGATAATTTCAACAGTACGATACCAGTTTTTAAAATGATTTTATTTCATCGTATTAATGACAGTTAATACACAGAGTGCTTATTTATAGGCCAGGCATTATTCTGAACATCTAATGTATTTTAACTTGCAAGGTTTAATTCATTGAAGTCTTACAATGTATGCATGAATATATCATAAATTATTTAACTAGCTCCTTCCTTATCTAGTGATAAAAATGTAATTTCTGGTCTAGCTGGAGCCGTGATTATCATTAAAGACATCTCTAAATAGATATTCAGGACTGAGTGTACCAGGAGGAAACCCCCCCACAAAGTAGAAATGGAGACAGAAGGGATCCTAGGGCCCAGTGATGTTTACCATCTCTTTCTTGGTTGGTCCCTGCCTGGAACAGGTCTGATTGTTGGAGTTTCTTCCTTTCATTCACTAAAATCTGCTTCTCATAATTGCTACTCACTGGTGCTGACTGTCCATCTACTCTTTGCACTGTGAATCATTTATTTGAAATCAGCTTCCGGAAGTATTCTATCTTCTAGACTATATGCCCATTTTCCTGGGTCATTCGTGTAGGACAGTTTTCAGACACTGTGTCATCCTAAGACACTGTCCATTCAACATAGTCTCATTTATGTTGAACCAAAATATCCACCTGTCCTAAGAAGTTTTGACAAACCCTAGACTTGCCTGCATTGTATGTGTGTAATGTAATGTGATTTTTACTGGAATGGAATTAAATGTTTATATGCCAAGAAGGAAGGTTTCAAATCAACGATGTAAGAGACTAGAAAGAAAAAGGTAAATAAAAAAGCACAGAAATCAATGACATAGAAAACAGGCAAATGATAGAGACAACGCATGAAACCAAAGCTGTTCATTTGACAGTAACAGCAAATCAATAACTAGACTAGCCAAGAAAAAAAGAGGAAAGACATATATAAGCAAGATCAGGAATTAGAGGGCCTCCCTGGTGATGCAGGGGGTTAAGTCTCAGCACTATGGAGCTATCCAGAGTCACTGCAGCATGAATTCAATCCCCGACCAGGGAGCTTCCCACATAGTGCAGCACACCTCTCCTGTCTCATTCACTGCTCCCCTCAGCAGTGTATTCCAGTCAATATGCCTGTTCTGCTCCCCAGTCTGTCTCTGGTGAATCCTCTCACCAACCCACACCTCTGACCTACACCCAGCTTGTACACATAACTAAATAAATCTTAAAAAAAAAAAAGATCAGAAATTAGAGAAGGGATACCACTACAAATCCTAATAAGAGAATATCACAAATGTTATGGCCATAAATTCCATAACATAAAATGGACAAATTCCATGAAATACAGAAATACCAAAGTTTACAAAAGAAAAAGATACCCTGAATATTCTTATATTTACTATAGACATTGATTACATACTTCAGAAAAATGATCTCAGAGGTGATGCCGATTCTGTTAAATAAAAAAACAAAAACCACCCTCAATCCAATTTAAAAATGGATAGGGGATCTGAATAGACATTTTCCCAAAGAAGACATATAGATGGCCAACGGTATATGAAAAGGTGCTAATATCACTTATCATCAGGGAAATGCAAATCAAAATCACGATGAAGGCTCACCTCCACCTTTTGAATAGTTATTATAAAAGAAAACTAAGAAATGTCAGCGAGGATGTGGAGAAAAGGAATCCTTGTACAATGTTGGTGGAAATGCAAATTGATGCAGCCACTACGGCAAACAGTATGGAGAGTCTTCAAAAATACAACTATCATATGATTTGGCAATCCCATTTCTGGATATATAGTCAAAGAAAATGAAATTACTATATTAAAAAGATAGCTGCCACCCCCAATGTTCACTGCAGTATATTTTCAATAGTCGAGACATGGGAAAAACCTGTGTCCATTGATGGATCAATGGAAGAATATGTAGATATACACAATGGGATATTATTTAGCCATAAAGAAAAGAAATCATGCCATTTGCAACAACATGGATTGACCTTGAGGGCATTATGCTAAGTGAAATAAGGCAGACAAAGACAAATACTACGTGATCTCAGCATGTGGAACAAATACAGAGAACAGACTTGAGAAGCAGGTGAAATGGGAGATGGTGGTGAATAAAAAGATTCCCCAAATTCATCAAAAAATAGAAATCTACAGATACCAACTTAACGCAATGGGAAAGAAGTCTTTTTCCACAAATGATACTGGAACAACTGGTATCCATTTACGAAAGAAGTTGGGCCCCTTCCTTGCATTATACACAAAAGTTAATTCAAAATGATTCATAGATATAAGAACTAAAATCACAGAACTTTTAGAAGGAAACAGAAGTAAATCTTTGTGAACTTGGATCATGCGAAGTCTTCTTACACATGACATCACAAGCATAACAAAAGAAAAAACATAAACTAGACTTAGTGAAAATAAAAAATGTGCTTCAAAAGACAACATCAAGAAAGGGAAAACAACATGTAGAAAGGAAGAAAGTATTTGTTAATTATTGTCTAATAAAGAATTTGTAGCCAGAATAGAGAGGATTCTTACAACTAAATAGTAAAGAGAAAACATCAATTAAAAGAATAGGCAAAGGATCTAAATAGACATTTCTCCAGATATACAAGTGGCCACGTAAACACAAGAAAATAGGCTTAGTATCATTAGTCATTAGGGAAATGCAAACCAAAAATGAGGTACTACTTCACACTCACTTTGATGGCTAGAATAAAAAAAGACAGACACTCACAAGTGTTATTATGAACAAACTGCTGATGGGAAATAAAAGGGTGAAGCCACTCTGGAAAGTAGCCTGGCAGTTCCTCAAAGGCTAAATAGAGCCACCGTATGACCCAGCAATTCTACTCCCAGGAATATACACAACAGAAATAAGAATGTGTTCACACAAAAACCTTTACATGACAGTTTACAGTAGCATTGTTTCTTTTTTAAAGATTTATTTATTTATGCATACAAGTTGGGGTACAGGCCAGAGGTGTGGAGTGGTGAGAGGGTTCACCAGAGACAGTAGGGAGTAGAACAGGCAGATCGACCGAAATACATTGCTGAGGGGAGCAGTGGGTGAGGCAGGAGAGGTCTGCTGAGCCACGTGGGTATCTCTCAGGTCGGGCATCGAACTTGCGCTGCCAACAGCTCCACAGCGCTGCGCTTAACCCGTTGCGCCACCAGGGAGGCCCATTAGCATTATTTTTAATAGCCAAAATGCAGAAACAATCTAAATAGCTCCCAGTTGTGAATGGATAAATAAAATGTGAAACAGGCATATTAACAGACTATTATGAGCAAAAAAAGGAATAATATACAATAATTTGAATGAACATTGAAAACATTATGTTAAGTGAAAGAAGCCAGTTACAAAGGATCATGCATTATGTAACTCAATTAATATAAAATGTCCAAAATAGGTAAACCTATAGAGATAGAAAATAGATTAGAGGTTGATTAGGGCTGGGGAGTAATAGATGATAAGGGTGTGAAAACTAAAAGATGAAGAATTTCTTTAGATGATGAAAATGTTCCATAAATGACTGCAGGGATAACTGCACTATCTGTGAATACACTAAAAACCAATGAATTGTAGACTTTAAATCCAAAGCACATCATAGTCACAATTTTGAAAATCAAAGACAAAGGAAAACAAAACAAAATGAATGAAAATTTAAGACAAAACAAAACACAATAAAACCTTCCTATAAAGAAAACTCTAGGCCTAAAAGTCTTTTACTGCCAAATTGTACTAAATAGGAAACACTAACTCTATAAAAACTCTTCCAGAAAATAGACTGGAATCTTACTGACCGACACCTCTTATAAACACAGATCCAAGAATTCCACATTTGAAAACCAAGTAATGTAATTTAGCAAACCATATGACCTTAGTAGGTGTAGAAAAGCATTTGACAAAGATCAACATCCATTAATGATAAATACTGTTCACAAATTAGGAACAGCCTGATAAAAGATATCCACGCTAACCTCACATATTGGTGTTTTTCTTTGGGAACAAGGAAAGTATATCCACCTTGCTCACTTCAGAAGACTCAATATTGTTAAAATTTGCAATTCTTCCCATACCAACCTATTAATTTAACATACTCCTACTCAAAACACCAGCAGAACATTTTTTGGTGGGAAAACGACAAGCTGATTTTAAAATACAGGAAAAGGGCCTCCCCTGTGGCGCAGCAGTTGAGCGCTGCGCTGTGGAGCTGTCGCGCGACGCGAGTTCTACGCCTAGCCAGGGAGGATCCCACATGGCGCGGCAGACCTCTCCTGCCTCGCCCACTGCTCCCCTCAGCAGTGTGTTTCTGATCTGCCTGTTCTGCTCCCCACTCTGTCTCTGGTGAACCCTCTTGCCGCCCCAAGCCTCTGGCCTGTACCCCAGCTTGTATGTATGAATAAATAAACCTTTAAAAAAAAATAAAATACATGAAAAAGCCAAGGGTAGCTAAATAATTTTAAAGGGCCTCCCTGGTGGCCTAGGGGTTAAGTCTCAGTGCTTATCACCACTACAGCCTGAGTTCAATCCCTGGCCGGGGAGCTAACTCACATATGGTACAATAGACCTCTCCTATCTTAGCAGTGTATTTCAGTCAATCTGCCTGCTTTGCTCCCTACTTTGTCTCTGGTGAATCCTCTCACCACCTGCACCTCTAGCTTACACCCCAGTCTATGCAAAAATAAAATCTTTAAAAAAATTAAAAAAAAAAAAAGAATTTGGAGGACTAAACATTTGTAAGCAAAAATAGAAACTCAAACTCAAAATATAGCACAGGTTTTGTAAGATGTAAAGTTACCAACTTCTAGAGGATGAGGGAGAATCTTTGTGACTTTGGTAAAGCAAAGTTGTCTGAGATTTGACACAAAAACATGACCAGAAAAGAAGAAACTCATAAACTGGACTTCATCAAAATGAAGAAATTTTGCTCTATGAAAGATATTGGTAGGAATAAAATAAGCTATAAAGTGAAGAAAATCTTCATAAAACATATCTCTGATAAGGAATTGATCCAGAATCTATGAAGAACTCAAATTTTAATAAACAGCTTTCTTCCCGCCCAATAAGCAAAGTACTTGAACAAAGCCTTCACTAAAGATGACAGACAGTTAATATGCTCAGGAAAAGATGTTCAACATCTGTAGTCTTTAGAGAAATAAAGCCACATGAGACACTAATGCACATATTAAAATATAAAAACTAGAATGCAAGAAATACATTATCTTGAGCTAGCAAAAGAGGAGCAACTGAAACTCATTCACTGTAAAATAGTACAGACATTTTGGGAAATAGTTGTTTTTCTTTCCACAAGATTTTATTTTTCTTTATTTTGAAGTAACACTGCATAAGTTTCAAGTGTTCATTGTTCAGAATCAACATAGGTATATGCTATATTAAGTTTACTGCTAAAAGTCCAAATCTATTATTTCTCATTACATTGTTCCTTCTCCCCCAATTTATCCTTCTCTCCTCCCTTCCTCTCTGGCAACCACTAATTAGTCTGATACTCCAAAAGTTTATTTTTGTTTTATAAGGTTCATCTGTATGTGAGTAAACTCATATGGTGTTTATCTTTGTCTGGCTTATTTCACTAAGCATAATTTTCTCTGGGTCCATCCATGTTATTGTGAATGGCAGGATTTCATGCTTTTTTTTTTTTTAAAGATTTATTTATTTATGCATACAAGAGTTGGGGTGTAGGCCAGAGGTGGTGGTGGTGGTGAGAGCATTTACCAGAGACAGAGTGGGGAGGAGAACAGGCAGATCTACTGAAATACGCTGCTGAGGGGAGCAGTGGGCAAGACAGGAGAGGTCTGATGCGTCATGTGGGAATCTTCCTAGCCGGGGATCGAACTCGTGCTGCAGTGGCTGTGGATAGCTTCATAGGCTGAGACTTAACCCTTTGCGCTACCAGGGAGGTCCAGGATTTCATCTTAAATAGTGCTACAATAAACATGCAGGTATACAGAGCTCCTCAAATTAGGTTTTTTTTTTTTCCAGGTAAATATTTCAGAAGTGGGTGCGACGGATTAAGTCACAGCACTATGAAGCTATCCAGAGCCGCTGTAGCACGAGTTCAATACCTGGCCAGGGAGCTGACTCACATGGCACAGCAGACCTCTCCTGTCTTGCCTGCTGCTCCCCTCAGCAGTGAATTTCAGTCTGTCTGTCTGTTCTACTACCCACTCTGTCTCTGGTGAATCCTCTCACCCCCACACCTCTAGCCTATACCCAGCTTGTATGCATAAATAAATAAATCATAAAAAAAAACACCTCAGAAGTGGGATAACTGGATTATATGGAATTTCTATTTTTAATGTTTTGAGGAATCTCCATATTGCTTTCCATAAAGCCTATACCAATTTACATTCCCACCAACAGTGCCTAAGAGTTCCCTTCTTTCTCCATCTCCCCCTTTTCTAAAAGATTGTATTTATTTTTGCGTAGAAGAACTGGGATGCAGGCTAGAGGTGCCAGGGGTAAGATTCACCAGAGACAGAGTGGGGAGCAGAACAGGCAGATTTACTTAACTATACCGCTAAGTGGAGCAGTAGGTGAAACTGGAGAGGTGTGCTGCACCCTATGTGGGTTAGCTGCCTGGGGGGGGATCAAACTCAGGCAGTCACAGTGGGCTAGCGCTGAGATTTAACCCCTAGGCCACCAGGGAGGCCCTCTTTCCACATTTTTTCTAACTAGCTGTTTGTCTTTTGGATAAGGGCCAGTCTCACAGGAATTAATTGATATGCAATTGTTGTTTCAAATTGCATTTTAAAAAAGATTTATTTATTTATGCATACAAGAGCTGGGGTGTAGACCAGAGGTGTAGGGGGGTGAGAGGATTCACCAGAGAGAGTGGGAAGCAGAACAGGCAGACTGACTAAAATACACTGCTGAGGGGAGCAGGGAGCAAGACAGGAGAGGTCTGCTGTGCCATGGGGGAAGCTCCCTGACCGGGGATCGAACTTGTGTCACAGTGGCTGCGGATAGCTTCATAGTGCTGAGACTTAACCCACTGCACCACCAGGGAGGCCCCTCAAATTGCATTTTTTTAAAATAATAAGAGATGATGAGAAACTTTTCATGTGCCTATTAGTTGTCTATATGTGTCTTGGGAGAGGTGTATCAGTTTCTTGTAAAGGATAACATATAGTTAACATATAGAACAGTTCCATCTCTCAGGATTCACAGGTATTTACGAAGACTAAGAAAAACTGATGCATGCACCAAAATATGAGTGGGGATCTATCTAGCGGCCTAATTATAATTGCCCAAAGCAGAAAATAACCTAAAGTCCGTTCAGTGGGTGAATGAACAAACCAATGACAAGAATACAGGTGAATGCAAACAGGAAGCCAGGCTTAAACCACAGACTGGTTTCCATTTACCAGATATTCTGGAAATGGCAAAATCATAGTGTTTTCCAAGGGGTGGGTTAAGAGAAGTTTTTTCCTGGATTGATTAAACTTATACATTGATGATTGTTACATGAGTGAATGCATTTGCCAAAATTTAGAGAATTACATCCAAAGTGGGTGAATTCTAATATATGTAATAATAAAAAAAATTAAAAATTAACTGACTTATCTGTAGACTTTATCCTGTTGATTGTACCTCAACCTTCTGGACTCAGAGTTCTGAATCCTGATTCTGAAAGCTTTTCAGCTTTCCTCCTGAGCGCGTCCTGGGTCATCTCTAAATGTTGCTTCCTGTTTCTCCTTTTGTCACTGATAAAAGTATGAACCTCACATGTATGCTACTGTCATCAACCCATTAAGGAGAGATTTCTGATAGGCATGTTGTAATTACATTAAGAAGTCACACAACTGGGGCCTCCCTGGTGGCGCAGCGGTTGGGCGCTGCACTGTGGAGCTGTTGGCAGTGGCTATGCGTGTTCGATGCCCGGCCGGGGAGAATCCCACATGGTGCAGCAGACCTCTCCTGCCTCGCCCACTGCTCCCCTCCGCAGTGTGTTTCCGTCGATCTGCCTGTTCTGCTCCCCACTCTGTCTCTGGTGAACCCTCTCGCCACCCCACGCCTCTGGCTTGTACTCCAGCTTGTATGCATAAATAAATAAATCTTAAAAAAAAAAAAAAAAAAGAAGTCACACAACTAACTACTGTTCACATCACACTTCTCAACCAAGTGCACAAAAATGAAGGACTTGACCAAAGGCCTGGGCGGCATACTGTATCAGTGATTCATCTTTTGTTTAGGTTAAGAATCTATTCTGGGGCCTCCCTGGTGGCACAAATGGTTAAGTCTCAGCACTATGAAACTATCCAGAGCCACTGCAGCATGAGTTCGATCCCTGGCCAGCGAGCTTCCTAGATGGCGCAGCAGACTTCTCCTGTCTCTCCTGATGCTCCCCTCAGCAGTATATTTCAGTAGATCTGCCTGTCCTGCTCCCCACTCTGTCTCTGGTGAATCCTCTTACCCCCTACACCTCTGGCCTACATCCCAGCTTGTATGCATAAATAAATAAATCTTAAAAAAAAAAAAGAATCTATTCTGGTCTTTTTCAGGGACTAGACCCTCTCCTTTCTATTCCTTCAAACAAAAATTTAAAATGTCTTGGCATGTCTTCCCGGTGGCACAGTGGTTAAGTGATGCTCTGTGGAGCTGTCGGCAGAAGTGACGCGAGTTCGATGCCCGGTGGGGGAGATTCCCACATGGCATGGCAGACCTCTCCTGCCTCGCCCACTGCTCTCCTCAGCAGTGTATTTCCGTCCATCTGCCTGTTCTGCTCCCCACTCTGTCTCTGGTGAACCCTCCCGCCACCCCACACCTCTCACCTGTATGCATAAATAAATAAATCTTTAAAAAAAAATGTCTTGGCACCTCACCTGGTTGCCATGATTTATAAGTCATTACTAAGTAGGTTCTGCCATCAGATTAAATAATCTATTTATGACCTTTCGATCAAATTCACCTGAGTCGAGAGATTTCACTTAGGGAAACTGTTTCCTTTTAAAAATGTTACTCTTCTGCTTTGTGAAATAAGCCAGAAAGAAAGAGAAAAATATTGAATGGTTTCACTTATAACAGGACTATAGGGAGGCCGGGTGGGAGAGAGACAATCAGTGGGGGGGGAGGGGGGGAGGAAGGAGCCGGAGGGAGGGAAGGGAAAGGGCACAAAATGGAATAGAAAAGAACACAAGGGACCATGGAGATGGATCACGGGTGAATTGGT
>PVIJ01007165.1:0-85063 GCA_004024925.1 Scalopus aquaticus | reverse complement strand
CCACCCCAGGTTACCGGACTGTTCACCTTCACAGCTCCACAGGGGACCTCCAAATGGATAGCTTGAGGAGATAGTCCCCACCCGAATGTTTGCCTGGTGGTTTCTAATTGGGGAGAAAGTGGAAAGAATTAAGCGTTTCAAATAGAAGGGGACAGAAAATGGACTGCTTCCAAGGACTCGTGGGATCACTGTTTACTTTGTGTTCTGGTTATTTGCATTCAAGTCTTATCTCTCCCTTTGGGTTCCTCAGAAGCGGGGCTGACTCACTCCTGTCCATTCCTTCACTGACTCACTCATTCATCCACTGCTTCCACAAAGAGCAGTTACAGAGCGGGGCAGGTAAAAAGGCCAGACCCTTGGAGATAAGGCTTTTGAATTTCTACCTGTATCTAACTTGGGCTCTTGGACAAGCTTCAAAAACTCCCTGAGATTACTTTTCTTGAATGGTGTAATCATAGTATTGACATCATAGTTTTCTTTTTTGGTTTAATTGAAATGATATGTGTAAACAAAAAAATAGCCAATCAGTTAAAATTTATGTTGGTTAATAAGTAATTAAAATAATCCTAAGTAGAAACCCAAAAGGATAGGAACAATGTCCAATTAATTATAATTTTTAAAAAAATCAATATGTGGATGGGTAAATGTGTGAGTGGATGTGATCCCTCTTTCAGAAAGAGTTGGAGCAGATAGTGCTATAAATAAAAAGGCAAAAGTAAGAAATCTATTTGGAATATTGAGTATAAAAGTGGCTTCTGGGCCTTCCTGGTGGTGCAAGGGGTTAAGTCTCAGCACTATCAAGCTATCCACAGCCACTGCAGCAGGAGTTCTATCCCCAGTTGGGGAGCTAACCCATTTGGCACAGCAGACCTCTCCTGCCTCGCTGCTGCTCCCCTCATCAGTGTATTTCAGCAGATCCATCTGTTCTGCTCCCCACTCTGTCTCTGGTGAATCCTCTCACCCCCCTCCCCACACCTCTCGCCTACATCCTAGCTCTGATATGCATAAAAAAATGAAATAATTAAAAGTGGCTTCCATCCTGAATTTGACTCATGGTTTGGCCTTCCTGAGAGAAAAGTTTGTTTTTGTTTTTTTTATTTTTTTTATTGTTACTTATATCTTTTACATTTTGTTTTCCCCTTGGGCAACCCACCACCAATTCACCCGTGACCCATCGCCGTGGTCCCTTGTGCCCTTTTCTACCCCAATTTTGAGCCCTTGTCCTCTCCTGCCCTCTCTGGGTGTCTCTCTCATATTTGGTTCCCCTATATCCCTGTTATAAGTGAAACCATTCGATATTTTTCTCTTTCCTTCTGGGTTACTTTGCTGAGCATGATTCCTTCTAGTTCCATCCATGTCGCAGCAAATTGCATGTGTTTATCATTTTTGAATGCTGAATAGTATTCCATTGTGTATATGTCCCACATCTTCTTGATCCAGTCATCTATTTTTGGGCATCTGGGTTATTTCCATACCTTAGCTATTGTAAACAATGCTGCAATGAACTTAGGGGTGCATCTGATAGAATAGTTGAAACACATTTCCCCTTTCACTGTTGTTCTCTTCTATTCGCTGTTTATGTCGCCCTCTACTGGAATAAAAATGGAAAGGTTGGGTGTTAAACATAACCCTCCTTTTGAGCAAGCTGAGGTCAATTGGCCCGGCTAAGGCAGAGAAATAAACTGCACACCAAGAAAAAAAAAAAGATATTGAGTGTAAATACTTGCTTCAGTTGAGAGTCACACAGTATCTGAAGCAGACTAATTCAACTCATATTTCTTTAGAAGAAAAATCAAATGAAACTATTTGACATTTGCTATGTGCTAGGCTCTATGTCATAAATGGAGAGAGGGGTATAAGTTCATTCATTCATTCTCAGCATTAAGTATTGCTTAAAGGCTTTAAAGGCGAGGGGGTGGGCTGAGGGGAGGGTGGATGTCATAAACTGATTTGCCTGTAGGGGGCAGACACACAATGTCAATGAGCCTGTAAGAAAAATGTTTCTGCAAATGTGAATCTCTTCCTGGTGATTCATCTCAGAACTGACATCTAAAGCGGGCCCTGGTTCTCAGCTGTGCCCAAGTCACCATGGGGCAGAAACACGAGCATGACAGTGCCAAGACATCCAGTGGTCTCTGAATCTGGATCTTTTTGTGAAATCCTTTGATTCTTAAACTGAGGCAGTAAAAAGGCCATGTGTCAGAGCTACCTAAAAAACAACAACAACAAAAAAAAAAACATAGAAAGAGAGAGAGCTGCCTGTGTCCAAATTTGAACCAGCCAAAAGGGTCTTCCTGCCTTTGTGGGACTTTCATCCTAATTGGGAGACAAGCAGTTACTTCGCTGTGGATACTCTCAGTTATCAACAACTGAAAACCTGATTCAAATTGGCTTAAACAGTAGAGGGGACAGAATGGCTCGATGGGTAGAAAGACCAGTGTGAAGAACATTCAGGCCTGTCTAAACCACAGTTCTGTCTCTGTCTTTCTGCATGTTTCTATTCTGCTCTCCTTCATGTGTAAGTTTCATCTTCAGGTAATGCTGCCTCTCTGCCTGGCACACCTTGCCCCAAATTCTACTTGGCTGGCCTGTCCTCAGACCTCACGTGATAGTGAGGACTTTTGAGCCTGGTGCCAGGCAAAGTAGGCAGTTATATGGAATATATGAATGTATTATATCCTGATGTAGTATCAGTAAGTATGTATCATTTGCATCACTTAGTAACTCTAAGCAGTACTAATAATAGGACTAGTACTGAGCTATGTTTTATGTGCCAGGCACAAAGCAAGTGCTTTACTCTATTTCTCAGGTAATCTCACATCAGCCTGAGGAGGCAGTCGCAACCCATCCCCCCACCACCAGCATAGATGAGGGAACTGAGGCACAGAGAGGTAAAGCCATCTCCCTAAGGTTGCACAGTGAAAACATTATGGAAATACTATTTGTTTATTATAAAGACTAAATGCTCAGTGCTGTTTATTCCTTACAGGGAATTTCATTTTAAAAAATTATTTCATTGAGTTAACATTTGTTTGCTGTCTGTGTTTTAGGGGTATAGATTCACACTTCTTCAAATGTATGTTACCACACTGCAACCACCACCAAAGCTCCTATAACCCTCCACCACAGTCCACTTAGCCCCCTCTCCCCTTGGCTCCCCACTCCACCTCTCTGGTAGCCTCAGTTCTACAGTCAGATTTCAAAGTTTAGTTTTAGTTTAGTTTTATCTTTTCCTTTGTTTTGTTTCTTTATATTCCATATATGAATGAAATCATCCAGTATTTGTCTTTCTCCTGACTTGTTTCACTAAGTATAATCCCCTACAGGTTCTTCCATGCTGTCACAAATGGCAAAGGTTCATCTTTTTTATAGCTGAGTAGTATTCCATTGTGTCTATAGACCACATCTTAATCCACTCTTTTGTCCTCAGATGTTCAGGTTGTTTCCTTAACTTAGTTAGGTAACTAGTGCTTCAATGAACATAAGCGTGCATATACCCCTTGTGTCAGTGTTTGTGTAATCTTTGGGTAGATATTTAAGAGTAGAACTGCTGGATCATATGTTAGATCTATTTTTAATACTTTGAGACACCACCAGGCTGTTTCTCAAAGGATCTGGACCAACCTGCATTACAGATACGATGGGAACACAGGCAATCTGACCTTGTGGGTCTGGCTGTCCCTCGGAGAACTGGAGTTTGGAAGCCAGGGTTGCACATGTGCTCTGAAACAATAGAAAGACCCATGCCAGTGTTTCAAGACCATTGTTTCTGCTCTGGTTTTATTTCCTTAATTATTTTTTATAGACTTTGAAGGGTTAGTGGCCTGGTTTCTACATTTCCCTTGGGGTTACGAATTTAAAAGGGGAAGAAAGAAATCCCACCTCCGCTGCAATTAGAGATGGGAATAAAACATAACCCTGAAACTTGCTGTTCTCGCAAGGTGGTTGTCATTCTGAAGCAGGTGCCTTCCACAGAAGGGATATTTATAGCGGATGATATTTATAGAATCTGCACTGAGCTCACTGACTGTCAAATCGCTGAAAAGAGGCTCCCAGGGACCTTTGGAAAAGGAAGACACTGAGCCACTGACTGCAGGAATATAAGACAGTGCTACTGAATGGTCTTTCTTGGGAACTATGAGTGGGGGCCACCCAGGGGAAGTTGGAGCTGCTGAAGAATTGCTCAGAGAGAGGGATAGTTACCCTAGTCTTTTCCCATACCTCCCAATCTCTCACCAGTGTCTCCCAGGGCCAGACCAGTGAACCCTGGGAAATACAGCCTGCAGGGAGAAGAAGGAAGGCTTACCTACACACACACACACACCTGCTTGTGATTTGGAGCAGAGGAGGGACAGGGAGACACAGATCCAATGGGTCAGGTTGGAGCAGCACTAATGCCTAGAAAAGAGAGAAGAGACATGCTCTTTCCTGAGCTGGTCAGAACACTCTCTGAGAATTGGGCTCTGGTATAGAAATCTACTTACAGGAGGATCCCAACCAACACAAGGTAGTGCTCAGGGCTGGGAGGGGATGAGAAGCCACAGTGGTGACTTATCCTGAATTAGACAAGCCTTGTGGCGGACCTTCACTCTCTCCCTCTGAGGGGCTGGCCTCTGGTGTGGCAGGCCTCAGTCTTCTCATACGACCCTCCCAGGAGCAGGTAAAAACCAGTGATGGGGAGACAGAGTTGGGTTAAATATAAAGACATTCTTGCCAGTGGGGATGGAACAGGCTCTCTGCAAGGTGGTGAGCTCCCCGTCATAGCAGAGGAATCATTAGAGTTCACTCTTCACCTACTGACTGCTGCCTTTCTGAATTGGCAACGTTCTCCTTCTGGCCTGTCAGAAAAGATATAGGAACACGAAGGGCCTTACCTCATCAGTCAAACTTCTAAACTTGCTTTGTAAAGTTCCTCTTTCTGACCTATTTCCCTTTGCCACGCTATCAGTTCCTCACCAACAGGAGCACGTGTACAGACCTGCTCTGCTGACAGTAACTTTGCCTTGCACATTAAATAGATGTTTTTCCTCTGAAACATTTATTACATGCTGAAGAAGGGAAACTATTATACTGACAAGGCCCACAGAGAAGGAGAAATTAATGTGGACAATATACAAATAAAAAGCCACAATTGCGGGCAGTATTTTAAAAGTAAGCATCTTTTGGTGTTAAGCAGCCTGAAACAGCAGTATGCAGTGGATAAAGAGATATTGTTGAAGTTAATTAACAGAGAAAACCCTGTTTGATTTATTAAATAGAATCAATTAAAGATCTCCAGTTCCACATTGGGACATTCAATAACTTTGAGAAAAAGGAAAAGACAATGATGGAAGCCACTTTGGAAAATGACTGATATATGGATTGAAAGGCAGATGTCCCTGTGGGGAGCAGCATGCTGACAGCGGACAGAAGGCACAGGGGATGGAGTTCTGCTGGGAATTTAAATGAGGAACTATTTAGGAAACTGAGTTAGACCCGGCAAGGTTTGTTGAGGTAAAAGCAGAGTTCCCCCACCTGGCCTGAAGACTCTGAAGGCAGGACAGCTGGTTGCATGAGCCTCTTGGGATTGCAAAGACTCTCCCTGACCAGAAGATGGGTGCCTGAACTCTCTTGGGAAGGAGATCTTGACCCTGGGCCCCATCCTATCTGTGGCCAGCTGACTCCCATTTTAGCAAAGAATTCTACTAAGTCAATTTAGGAAGAGTCCCCCCGACACACACTTTTGAAATCTGAACAAACGTCTCACCCCCCACACTGGATGTCTAAGTTCTTGGTCTGTCTTTAGTGAGAATCCTATTAAATCCATTTTGCAAGAATTTCCCTACCATCTATATCTCTTGTTAAAATTTCCCAGCTGTTGACCCCCTCACTCTGCTATAGGTATTGAGATTGCAGTGATCCTGACTGTGGAAAGGTGGGGGGTCCTTTGAGATAGAGAAATGTACTTCTCAATTTAAAAACACCTGCTTGGGAGCTTACCAGGGCCTCCCTGGTGGCACAGGGTTAAAGTCTCAGTGCTATCAAGCTATCGCCAGCCACTGAGGCCTGAGTTCGATCCCCAGCCAGGGAGCTAACCCACATGGCGTAGCAGACCTCTCCTGTCTAGCCCACTGCTCCCCTCAGCAGCATATTTCAGTGGATCTGCCTGTTCTGCTCCCCGCTCTGTCTCTGGTGAATCCTCTCAACTCCCACCCGCACCTCTGGCCTACACCTCAGTCTTATATGCATAAATAAACAAAATAAATCTTTAAAAATATATATTTTTAGAAAAGCATTCGCTTAATTACAAAGACACTGATAAACAGACACAGGAAAGGTCAGGACAAATAAAACCCTGGTCAGGGTAGGGAGAAAGCCCAGCAGCCTGAGCTCTCAGTGGGATGGTTGCTGACCTCATCATCATCCCAGGAGCACTGGAGAGTGACTAGAGCCACAAATTGTGCCCTTGACCTTGAGGCTAGGGGCCAGAGCTTTCTATCCTGATAATGTCACCCATTGGCTGCAGGTTCCCCTCAAATGGAAAGTGCTGAACCCTTTAGGGCATTACAGGATAAGAGTCACCACCATATTCACAGCAGGCAGGGCTGGGAGGGGCTGGACCAGCATCTTCCACTTGTGAACTGCAGGTTGTAAGAAAAGGGGGTGTCAGCTTGGGCTGCTGAAACTTTTGATGGAGACAACAAATTCATGTTGAATGGGACAAAAAATTACCATATGTGAGTTTTGCCTTCCCAAAGTTCTTGGAGTTTAAAGCAAAGCCACTTCCATCCCCCGTGCCCAGCTCAGGCGATGGGTGTCTGTCCTTGTGGCATTCACATTCTCCACTATTCCATATGTTCCTTGCAAGCACCCCATGTTCCAGCCAGCCTGGGCTCCCCAAACAGCTCAAATGTCACTCTAACCCACAGTTACATGTCACCAGCAGAGAAGGTTTGTTCCAGGAATACTAGGAAAGTTTAGCATCTGAAAAACAATTTTTTAGTTCATGGAGCTGATTTTCCATCCCCACAGAATAAAAAAGAAAAATCTCTGGGGATCGGGAGACAGGCGTGAATATCAGGAGCAGTGAGCCTGCAGCAGTAAGGCACCACAACTAACTAAACACATGTTAAGCCCTCTCCACGTCAGAACTCACTAAATCCTCGCTGCGGCCCTGGGACCAGGTTTGATCATAACCCCATTTCACAGAGGAGGAAAATAAGGCACAGAAAGGTTGGATAATTTTCCCAAGGTCTCACAGTTTGATAAAGTGGCAACAGGAAGTGTTGACCACAAATGTTTTCATACCACGTGTGGTTTCCACATGCTTACTGGGCAACTACCACCAGCAAACCAAAATGATGCCAGATCCAGAGGGAAGACAGCCCTGCTGACTCAGGTCATTCCCTGCGAGTAGGGGGAGGGGGCCTGGGACAGGCAGTTCAAAGGGTGTGGCTGCTGATGGTGAAGGTGAAGGTGCGGTCAAGGGTGAGCGCTTGCCCATTAAACAGACTCCCAAGGACCGGGTGTTCCTCCCTCCCTGGTTCCCCACAGCCCTTATCTCACCATATTGCAATTGTGTGTTCACGTGTCTGTCTCTCCCACTTCCATTTTTCTTGAACAAAGGAGAGGAACAGAATTCAAAACTCCTGGAGTCCTGGTGTAAGCACAGCCAGACCCCACCCGACTCCCTGCGGCAGCAAAGCAAGAAGCCAGTTCTTGGCACAAGGCAGAACAGGACCTACTGCTTAGCTGACAAGGTACCTGTAAGGCACTTGCTCTTTTCCCCTGGGGGAGTGGTGGGGACAGGCCTGGAGTCTTAGCTGGAACTCTGTGGACAGGACCCAAGAGTCCCAGCATCCAGGCTTGAGCTCAGACAGCTCAGAAGGGAACTGGGAAGTGATGTTGAAGACAGTGATTGTGAGTTCTGAGCGAGTGTGTCTGAGATTTACTGTGTGATACCCTGTCCCTAGAATCCTAGTGGTGTGATTGATCAGTAATGTCTGCCATGGGAACTGCAGAGGAAGGAGAGGCACACGTGCTATGTGTTACCAGCCCAGGTAGTAAGTGGAAGCTGGGCAGATGACTAGTAGTAATAGCAGCTGACATTTAGAAAGCATTTACAAATTGCTAGGAACTGTGTTCAAAGCTTTTTCTGTTTTGTCTCATTTCATCTTAACACCAACCCTAGGGGATAAATGCGCTTTGTTCCTCCTGTAGAAGGGCATCTCCGTGAAGGCCATGATATTCTCTGTGTTTTGTGCCATATCCCCAGCACCTAAATAAGTTTCTGGTACAGGGGCTGTACTCATAAGTGTTTACTGTTGGGCAGATGCAGTCTCATTCTGCAGATGAGGAAACTGAGGCACAGAAAGGTAAATCACTTGTGCTGCTCCAGGGCAGGTGTCCTTAAGACCTTTCTAGGATCTGTGCTGTCTTATATGGCAGCCACTAGTTGCATGTAGCCATTGAGCGCTGGCTAGTGTGACTGAGACAGAGAGTTTGGGGCTGGGATTGACTGTCCTGCAAATCTGTTCTGGAGCCCCAGGGCTTGATCACCCAAGAAGGTTACCAAAAGCCCGATTCAGAGAACACACAAGAATACACAGACTTTTAAAATTATGATTCCTTCTGGAGGGCAGAGGTGGGGGAGGTGGGCGTGACCAGCGAATGAATTTATAGCAATTTGCTTTGTGCTTTTCCAACCCCAGGAAACCTGGTGGGGAGGGTGCTCTTTCTGTGTTGTCTAGTTATGCACAGAAGAGGTTTGAAGGGTCCAGAGGAGACACAGCTCACTTAGGGTTACCTTCTGACTTCGGACCTAAGCCAGGTTGGCAACCCTGAAATCCTAGGCCCTCTAGTGCTTCCTTCTAAGAGTTGACGAAAGAGCAGCAAGGGGGGTAGGGGGGGTTCTGGTATGACACAGAGGAGTCAGGTCGTGGGCAATGCCAGTTTTGCTAGGGACCCCAGAGGATGTTGGTAGCAGTTCTGATCCTGCGGGGCCCCAAGTCAAGAGCTGCCTCCAGGTAACACTGACATATAGGAGCCTCTGGTATATCCTATCCCTGGTACCTGCCTCCCCACTCCCCCCACCCCATTTTTCCTACCTCTAGTGGGGATCTGGTCTCTTGTTTTGCCTGAAGTCAAAATGTGATTTGAGAAAAAGTGCTGGAAGCTGACACATGCTAAGCTATAAATGACCAATAAAAAGAGTCCATTCTCAGACAGATTTCTATTTTAACAGAACCAAGACTTAAGCCAAAGAACAGGTGTGACTGGTAGGGGCTGAGGCATCAGATTGTACTTTGGGGGCTTTAGATAGTGGGCACTGTCAGAAGGAGTTCCTGTGGCTTAATTCATTGAACTCCCCACCAACATCAAGAGAGAGAGAAGCACCACCGGTGTGGAGATGGGGAAACTGAGGCACAGTGAAACTCAGGCACTGAATCAGTTCACATGGCTGGGGAGGCCAGTCAGGGTTCAAATAAAAAATAGGAAGGAAAGGAGTGGGGAGGTGAAGTGAAGAAGCACAAGGGCCAGTGGAGAGTAGGCTTTACCTCAGCGGGAGGTAAGGATACCCAGGAGGGGCCAGGCTCCCTACCATTTGTCTGACACTCTGGCTTTATCTGTTGCTTTTTGTGCTCCCTCACACAGTTACAAGTTTACAGGAGTGAGCAGCCAATAATTCTGCTTGCAGATGTGATCTGTGAGTGATCAGGCAGGCCTGAGACCAGCTCATTTGTGCTGGGCTGCGACTTTTCTAGATTACTCAACTTTGGGGAAGAAAGGAAAGCTGGGTCAAGGACAAACCTTTGGTAAGAAGAGTATGGTGTTTAGAAAACTGCCTTCCCCTCCTCCTCCAGGAGCGTCTGGAACCTGGAAACTCCTTGGAGGGTGAAGGGTTGCCCAATGGGCAGCAGTTCTCAGGTCCTAGCCCTGCTGGGCCCAGCTGTTCTCTCTGTCCTCCTCTGAGTACTGGCTGCCACCTCCAGGCCACCAGACAAGTCAAGGCCAACTCAGGAGTCTGAAAGAGAAGCCACTTGCAGCCCTTCCCTCAGCCTTTCCGTGTGTTAGTTAACTGATTAACTGGTTAACTGGGCACTTAACTAGCATGGCCTGGGTTCCTCATCCTGGTTCTTGTACTTTCTGTCTGTGTGATACCAGGTGAGTATTCAATTGTCTAGAACCTGTGTCCTCATCTGTAAAGGGGGTCAGCGATAGCATGGACCAGTAAGTTAGGGTGAGCACAGGGCTGATGCATGACCTACAGTTAGCTAGTGCCTGGTTCACCTAGCTGCCCCCTCCCCAGACTTTTCCTTGTGTGTGACAGTCTGTCTAAATGATACACTTCTTAGCACTCTACTGTGATATCTGATTTTTGAACCCGGGCATTGAAGAAATAGCATGAGTTAGTGTGACAACGTCTTCAACAATAATTTCTATTGTTGCATTTAGGGAGGGGAGAATGGGCACCCCTCCGCATGTTTTCGAGGTTCACTCATGTTGTAAAATAAGGCTGACAATTTAGACTGATGGGTGATGTTTACATTCATTTATTCCACAAATATTTACTGGACACCTACTGTGTGCCCACTGCAGACCCTTGAGGTATAAAACTGAGGTAAACTCGTCTCTCAAGGGAAAATGAGACAATCAACTACAAGACTAAGAAAATGAGTTAGATGATTCGCCAGTGTTAAGAGCTGACCTGAAGGGTAAGCTGGAAGTAGGGTAGAGAGAGAGAGGGGTATAACTTTAAAGATTTATTTTTCATTTATGCATACAAGAACTGGGGTGTAGGCCAGAGGTGTTGGGGGGAGTGGTGAGAGGATTCACCAGAGACCGAGTGGGGAGCAGAACAGGAGGATCTACTGAAATGCATTGCTAAGGGTAGCAGTGGGGGAGATAGGAGAGATAGGTCTTTAAACTCTGGGATTGCGAGATCTGAGAAGACAGGGCCTGAGGGAGCCCAGGCAAGAGGGAGACAAGGTGTGCCCCGCACACTTATTTGTCCCTCGCCGGCCGGACCGGCCAGTCCTGGGCGGGTAGGTGACACCCACTCGTCATTGCGCGCGGCGCTGAGCGGCGTGGCCCAGCTCGGGCTGGCAGGGTCCCCCAGCCCTGGGTGCTGGCGAGGAGGGCGCCCCGCCGCGCGCCCCGCGCAGGCCCCGCCTCGGCGCCGCTGGGCCCACCCCCTCCCGGCCGCCGCCATTGGCCGCGCGCGCCGCCTCCGCCCTCGGCCTCGCACTTCCTGGCGGAGCCATGGCGGCGCACCCGGGCGGCCCCGGGGCTCCGGCGGCCGGGTCCCGCCATCCCGCCTGCCCGGCCCCGCCGCCCCGGGTCCCCGCGCCGCGCTCGTAGCGCGCCCTCCAGGTAGGTCTCCGCGGCGCGCCTCCGGCCGGCCCCGCCGCGCGCGCGCCGTCGAGGGGGTCCCGGGCCAGGGGGCGGGCCTGCAGCGGGAGGGTCCCCGCCCCCACGCCGCCCTGGCACCGGGTGTACTGGGGCGGGGGTAGGGGGTGCGCCGCGGGGTGCCGGGAGTGCGCTGAGAGGAGAGAGAGAGGGCCGCGGGGGTGGGACGGGGGCCGCCGTCGCCTCCGCGGGTGAGCCAGGTGCGGCCCGCCCTGCGCGGCCCAGGTAAGAGTCCCCGCGTCCCGCCGCCCCGGACGCCTTCTCACTCCTCGTCCTCCGCCGGCCCACAGGCAGCTCGAGCCCCGCTCGGGCGGCCGTTGCGCCGCAGTTCCGCCTGGGAGTCTTGGGTTCGAGCGAGCGACAGCGGTGTCCCCGGAGACCCTCCGGGCGAGACCCGGGACGGGTGAGTGCTGGCGGTCTCGGGGCCCCCGCGAGCACGCTGCGCTCCCCAGCCCTGAGATCCGCCGGCTCCGGGTAGAAACCCGGGCGGGTGCTGGGAGCGGAGGCTCCCGCGGGACCCTACAGCCGGCCGGAGGTGGCCTCGGGCCCGGCATTTCTCTAAAGACCTTTTACGCCACTGGGGGTCGTCGCTGGCCCTGTCAGTGGCCTTGAGCGCTCTAACCTGCTTTCAGAAAGCACTGGAGACAGCAACACCCACCCCTCCTTAGAAATCGGCCCCAAACCACTTGCCTGGGAGACAAAAGGGAGCCTCCGTAAGGGGAAACGCTCTCTAGCAATCTTGGCCTAGAAATGAAAGCTTCTAGTCTGGGAGGGCAAACCTGAGTCCTGGCCGGCTGCCTGGAATGGTGGAGACACAGGGACCTGCTGTTTTCTGGTGTGTGACCTTGGGTGGGCCCCTCCACCACCCGAGCCTGGGTGTGAGAAATGATGGAGTCGCTGTCTCAGGGTGAAGGGGAGAGAGTGGGGGTATGCAGGGCGTGCTATGTGAACGCTGATTTCCTTTTCTCTCCCAGCCTCCCAGTAGCCTGGGAATAGTCAGGAAGAAGGGGGGAAGGGGGGAAAAGGCATCCAGCTGGTCATTGTCACAAAGTTACTGGGTTGTCTAGAGAAATCTAATCCCCCTTCCTTCCCAGAGCTGGACAGGATGGACTGTGCCGGAACTTGTTCTTCTGGTGGGAACACTGGACCCCCTTCTGTGTGGCCCTGACTATTTCAAGATAAGTCAGTGCTGCCTTCTTATCACACGGTTTTTCTGTTAGCAAAGACCATTTGTTCAGTAGGTAACAAGTTGTCTCTTTTCAACTCAGCAGGGGAAGAATTCCTCCTTAAAACTCTTAGTTCTAGTATGTGACTTTTCCCCTGTTGCTGGCTTAGTCCTTCCTCTGTGTGCCCCATACCCAGGTCCCCTGGCTCTGTGCTGTTAGTGAGGTGCTAGCCATTTTGAATCTGGAAGAAATACCAGCCCATTGCCTTGCTGTGATCGTGAGGTCTGGAAAGGTGAACACATCGTTCAAGTTTATACTGGATGTTCCGGGTGGGGCATGGCCCACCAGAGATTTCCTGCCTGGAGACTTTTTTTCCATGGCCAGGTGATAAGGCCCAGGGAAGAGCATGAAAGCCTCCCTTGTCTGGAACTTCCACTCTGCTTCTCCCCCACTGTATACTGGGCAAGTTACTTCACCTCACTTTTACCTGCTTCCTGATACACAGATTGAGGATAGTAACAGTGATAGTACCCCCGTAGGATAGTAACCCCATGGAGGGTGTTGTAGGGGTGAAATGAGCACATAGGAAGGCGGTGAAGCCAGTGAGGGTGTCTCAAACATTATATCTGCAGCCGTTACTGCACCACACGCTCAAGTTCATCTTGGGGTTTGCAGAGCACGACTTTCTCAAAGACTGGGCAGCATCCAGCAGAGGCTCACTCAAGGGCCAGGTTTGACACTGCCCTGTATTAGCTCTGTGGCCTTGACCTCAGCGTCCCCATCTGTAAAATGGGATAAATGACATCAGCCTGGCCAGGTAGTTGTGGGAACTAAATGAGATGACACATGTAATCCTTTTTTTTTTTAAAGATTTATTTTTTATTTATGCATACAAGCTGGGTACAGGCCAGAGGCGTGGGGCGGCGAGAGGGTTCACCAGAGACAGAGCGGGTAGCAGAACAGGCAGATCAGAAATACACTGCTGAGGGGAGCAGCGGGCGAGGCAGGAGAGGTCTGCCGCACCATGTGGGATTCTCCCCGGCTGGGCATCGAACTCGCATCGCCGCTGCCGACAGCTCCACAGTGCAGCACTTAACTGCTGCGCCACCAGGGAGGCCAACACATGTAATCCTAACTCAGCTTTACTGCAGCTTGTAGCCTGTCTCTGAAATGATACTGAACTTCATCATAACCCTGATCCAGCCAAAAGACCTAGATAACGTCAAGCATGCCAAGGTAGGTGTTTGTAAGAGGTGGGCAAAGAGATGTGATGTCAATTGAGGTGATAAAGGAACATTTGTTAAAGGTTCTCTTTCCGACAGCCTGCTTTTTTCAACTTACAGCGTAAAAGAGCCCTTTGTAGTGTCCTTGTCTTTCCCTCTTGCCTCCGTGGGACTGTTTCTGCTCTTGTTGTCACTGGTCTCTCCAGCAGGGCTTGCGGTGAATGGATGACCTAGCGTTGCTACTCACACTCAGAGATCCTGTTCTTGTCTTAGGGCGGCGGTCTCTTTGACAATGGAGGGAAGCCGGCAGACGCGCGTGTCTCGGCCCTACAAGATCAGCGAATCTTCAAAGGTCTGTGAATGATGGCTTACCACCTGTGCAAACTGCCTGGGATTTTTCTTTTTTTCTTTTTCCCTGTTTCCCTGATGAGCCCCATCTTAATGTACAGATTGGTTTATTGTTCTCACTGCTGTGAGAAGACGTGGCAAAATCAGAGCGAGCTGGAATGTCAGGATGCGGGAGATGCAAACAGACCCTTTATTCTGTGCCTCAGCCCTCAGGGGTAGACAGGACAGGGCAGAAGCTTGGGGGTTCTGTCCCCACACAGGGGCCCAGAAACCCCCAGGAGTTACCCAGTGAGCAGCCAGCATCCAACATTCTGGTGGGGACCACACCCCAGTGGTGTAGCTAGATGTTAAGGGCCCAGAGCTCTTTGTTGTTAATGTCTAATTTTGTGGGGCCCTTATGCCCAGTGAGGGGGGGCTCCCATCAGAGTCACTCTGGGAGAAGGTTCCTGGGATAAATGTCTAATTAGCAGTGCATGCCCCCCCCCCCCAATTAAAACCTGGGCATCTATATCTTCAGTAAACCCCTCGGGGTATTGTCCCCAAGCTACTGTCTGTAAGTATCAGGGGCCGGTTTGCAAGTTTGTCCTCATTATGAATACCAGTAACACTTGCTGTTCTTTAGAAGTGTCCCTTTTTGGAGACAGAATTTTGTGATCGCTGTAGATTATGCATTCTCAATAGGACAGATGTTGCCCCTAAGGAAGTAAATGTGGTTTTGGGGGCTGCAGAGAATTGTATCCTATATGTTTGAAGCATAGCTATCCACACAGCCTATGTGCAGATATGCAGACTCTCGTGTTCACATTTTATGGGAGCTAGTAGGAAAAAGTATTTTGAAAGGTTTGGGAGGGCTTGAGGGGCGATCAAAAAAAGATCAAGAAATGTTTTGGATAAAGGGAGTTGTGAACAGCCTATAGATCGGAGGGAGAAAGGAGAAGCGAAAGAAATCCCACAGATGTGCATGAAAGAAAGATGGAGTCTCGTTTTAGGAGAGAGCCGTCTCCTGTTCCATTTGCGCTTACCGTGGAACTCCTGCCAAGCCTGACTTTATCTGCTGTGAAAACCCAGAAAGGCCTCAGCCGGAGCTGTCTCAAAGGGGCTTTGTCTGGGAGCTGGGCTGTGAGGACAGTGCAGCTTTCTAAGTTTGAGAGCCCTAGAAATCTTTGTCCCTGAAAGCTGGGTTCTGAGTTTGTCTCTTTCTGAATCAAAGCTGGGAATAAGGTTCTGTACCCCTAGTGTGGGGTCCTTTTCAACTTTTTATTTTTAAAAAGTGTCCAAGTCAGGGGCCACCCTGGTGGCGCAACGGGTTAAGCGCAGCACTATGAAACTATCCAGAGCCACTGCAACACGAGTTCAGTACCCGGCCAGGGAGCTTCCTACATGGCTCAGCAGACCTCTCCTGCCTCACCTGCTGCTCCCCTCAGCAGTGTGCTTCAGTCGATCTGCCTATTCTGCTCCCCACTCTGCCTCTGGTGAATCCTCTCATCACCCCACACCTCTGGTCTACACCCCAGCTTGTATGCATAAATCTTTTTTGGGAAAAAAAAAAGTCCAAGTCAGCAGCGGATCTTTGATTTTTGTTTCCAGATGTTAGCGACACCTATGGAACCATCACCCAAATAGAAAGAAGAACATTACCAAATCCCATTCCCACTCTCCCAACTTCCTGCCTGGCCTTTTTGCCTGTCTGTGAACTTTACGTAAAAGGACCAGCGGGTAGGTCTTCCCCCCAGCCTGGCCCCTTTCACTCGTCCTCGCGCCACTGAGCCTCCCCAGGTGCTCCTGCACGTGGTGGTGTCTTCTGAGCGAATGGCCATCGATCTGCTGCAATATGTGTTGGTCCGTTGTTGTTTTTTTTTTTTTAAGATTTATTTATGTATACAAGCTGGGGTGGAGGCCAGAGGTGTGCGTTGGTGAGAGGATTCACCAGAGACAGAGTGGGGAGCAGAACAGGCAGATCTACCGAAGTACACTGCTGAGGGGAGCAAGGGGTGAGGTGGGAAAGGTCTGCTGCGCCATGTGGGAAGCTCCCTGGCGGGGAATAACCCGTTGCGCCACCTGGGAGGCCCTGTTGGTCCATTTTAATAAGTTCTTTTTTCATATAAAATTCCCCCACCCTGCTGCATCCTCTCCACTGGTAGCTGCAGAATACCTGTGCTTCCTCGCCCACTGTCACGCAGCCTCTGATTAAGTGCCAGCATGGGGAATGAGGGCCAGGACTCAGTTCATATCTTGTCCATGTGTTCAGGTCCGAGTTCTAAGTCACACAGGTGCCTGTGGTTCTTCCTGATGTCGCCGTAAAATTGGGAACTCAGGTTTGGTTTTTGAACATTCCCATCTCTGTAGCTTCACCAAACTGATCAGAGCCGTGCTGTGGGGGGGCCAGGTACAGCACCCAGGATGCCTACTGGGCCTGGAGACCCCGCCTTAGAAGTGGCGTTATCCTGCGCCTCCTGGGCTCACCGGAGCAAGTGGTCCCCACAGCTGTCACCTAGGACTTGCCCCACCTTGACGCTCAGGGCTGTTTCTCTTTTTACACCCCACATTGGGATCATGTGTGCCCCATTGCTGTGGGGTAGTTTCAGCATCCCCACCAGCTTAGGGCCCCCAGCCCCCTGGAGCTCTCTCTGCTCCTCTCAGCATACAGCCTGAGTGCCTTGTTCTTTCCTTCCCTCAGTCCGCACCAAGAGCGGCCCCAAACCTGTGTGCACTGGAGCCCGGACCCCACTTTGTTTAATTAGAAGCTCAAACTAGGCCAGCCGGCTCTCTGTGTGAGTCACCGGAATAAATGAGAAACCCTGTGTTGGACCTCTGAGAACACCCCATAAGGTGAGGGCAGCAGCCTCTGGCTAGTTGCCCTCAGACGACGAGGACCTGCCCACCCCTGGAATACAGAAGGAGCACTTGACATTGGCCCAATGAGGAAAGACCACAGGCAAATAGGTACCCCACTTAGAAACAGCCAAATGCCAATTACCAGTTAAAAATGCCACAGTAAAAGGAGTGGAGAGAAGGGGAAAAAAGAGGACCACCGCTCTGAGACACACTGAGGAATAACCTGTAAGAATTCAGGCACACGTGGGCCAGTCGCACCTGCCCCCTCCTTGTGAGCCCTCCGTCCATCTGTCCTTCCGCCCCTGTCCCCCAGTTCGGGCTCACTGCCCAGCCAGTCCTTCCCCTCAGTCACCCTTGAATAGACTGGCTACCTAGTTGATATTTTTGAATGGTTGCTTTTTCCCTATGTTCAATTTCCTTGTCATTTTTGTGGAAAATAAATAAAGCTATGGGCAGTCTCCTGAAAGCCCAGAGCGTAATTATTCAGCCCTCCGCGGATTAACGTATTATTGTCTGGGTCTGGTATGTCTTGGAGCCTCAACAGCACCTGGCAGGCCGCAGCACTCTAATGCCTACCAGCCTGAATTTATTGGATGTCGTCATTAATTATTCATATCAATTGATTTGTTAATTCCACGCTAGCCCAGTGACTGAAGGTCTGGCCTCTGCATGAAGACCTGGTTCACATAACAGCCACGCCACAGTGGCACCATGGGACTTGGGGCAAGTCTCTTCATCCCTCTGAACCTCAGTTTTTCCTCACCTGGAAAGTGGGGGGGTTATAATAAATGTGCCCTCAGAGGGTTTCGTAACACTCAAGCAAGAGCATGCAGGCCAAGTACAGAGCACAGTGTGGGGTGTATATAAACCCCCTGGTGGAGGCCACATGCCTGCATCTGGATACGACGTATTTCTTTTCACCCCAATAATGACTGCTGATACTGGTTTTTGAGCGACGTCCCCAGAGCACCTTCGTCCAGGACATCACTAAGTATCTGGGCCCACCATACCCCTAGGCCGGCCAGTAGAAAGCAAGGTCTCTGTGGCATGACGGGGCACTGGCACTTACAGCTCTTAGCTGAGTCTGTCTCATTAACTCCCCGAACCTGAGAGGTAAAGATCCTCATCCTCATAGGTGAGATGAGGAAATAGGGGCTCAGGCTTCTCATGACTCACCTGGGATTACACAGCTAGTAAGTGACAGAACTAGGGTTCAAACCCAGAGGCGCTCTGATTTTAGAGACAGCACCTCCAACAGCATTTCTGTCCTCATGGGGCATTGTTCAAATCTATGTGTTCATGACCCACAGGAAGAAAGGGAAGGGTTGGGAGGGGAGGGGAGGGGAGGAAGGAACCTCTTAGGAGTTATATTTATAAGGATGGAAGGAAGAAGAGAGGAAGTAAATTATTACAAATTGTATTTAAAAAGAAGGAAGGAAGAAAATAGACATATGTACTTGCACAGAGAAGCACCCTTATTTCCTGGGACACAGTCTGATATTTATTTCCTGTTCACGTTCATTTCCCTGAGCGTTATTGCTGATGGTGAGGCACAGGAGTGCGTCCCGGACCCCGCAGGCTGTGGGGGGCCGGTGTTAGATCAGGTACAGGATCTCTGGAGCACTAACTTCCATGAAGTAGGAACGTTTCATTTGGGGCTTAAGCCAGAGGCATAGAACACAACATGGTTTTATCAGGAGAAATCCACGTGACAGTGATCTAAGCGTGCAGTTCAGTTTGTAATAAGGAAAAAGGGGAAAGCTAACGAACCTTGGTAAGGATCAGGAGACTGGCGCCACAGTGTGGGCAAGACTGGTCCAGAGAGTTCCTTGCATCGGGCAGTCTGCAGGGAGGGCAGATGCCACTTCTCAGAGCGAGGGGCCCAGGCAGCTCTCTCCAAAACCTGGAGAACACTTCAGTCCATGGGCATCTCAAAATCGTGTCTATATTATACCCCTTTTCAGAGTCATAATATTAGGACCACCTGTCAATTTTAATTTAGAAGGGACCTCTCAGTACAGCCAGGTTTTTGTCTGTCCTTGCCTCTTGCAAGTCTGTTTTTTGGTGTTTTCAGAATGAGTGGTTTAGCTTATCAGTTGATATCCATAACTAGTTCCACTTCAGTTGCCGCCACCCCCGTCGGTCAGGGCCATCACGCCACAGTAGATGGCTGCTTCCCGGCCCTGGGCCCTGACGTCTACTCTCCTGGCAGGTGTACCACTGGGCTGACCACTCCACCACGGTGCTGCAGCGTCTGAACGAGCAGCGCCTCCGTGGCCTCTTCTGCGACATCGTCCTGGTGGCCGATGAGCAGCGTGTGCCGGCCCACCGCAATCTGCTGGCCGTGTGCAGCGACTACTTCAACTCCATGTTCACCATCGGCATGCGCGAGGCTTTCCAGAAGGAGGTGGAGCTGATCGGCGCCTCCTACATCGGGCTCAAGGCCGTAGTGGACTTCCTGTACGGCGGGGAGCTGGCGCTGGACGGCGGCAACATCGACTACGTCCTGGAGACAGCCCACCTGCTGCAGATCTGGACGGCAGTGGACTTCTGCTGCGAGTACCTGGAGCAGGAGGTGAGCGAGGACAACTACCTGTACCTGCAGGAGCTGGCCTCCATCTACAGCCTCAAGCGCCTGGACGCCTTCATCGACGGCTTCATCCTGAGCCGCTTCGGCACGCTGTCCTTCACGCCGGACTTCCTGCAGAACATCTCCATGCAGAAGCTGTGCGTCTACCTGAGCAGCAGCGCCGTGCAGCGGGAGTGCGAGCACGACCTGCTGCAGGCCGCCCTGCAGTGGCTGACGCAGCAGCCCGAGCGCGAGGCCCACGCCTACCGGGTGCTGGAGAACATCCACTTCCCGCTCATCCCCAAGAACGACCTGCTGCACCGCGTCAAGCCCGCCGTGTGCTCGCTGCTGCCCAAGGAGGCGGACTGCGAGGGCTTCATCGAGGAGGCCGTGCGCTACCACAACAACCTGGCGGCCCAGCCCGTCATGCAGACCAAGCGCACGGCCCTGCGCACCAACCAGGAGCGCCTGCTGTTCGTGGGCGGCGAGGTCTCCGAGCGGTGTCTGGAGCTCAGCGATGACACCTGCTACCTGGACGCCCAGAGCGAGCAGTGGGTCAAGGAGACGCCCCTGCCAGCCCGGCGGAGCCACCACTGTGTCGCCGTGCTGGGGGGCTTCATCTTCATCGCCGGCGGCAGCTTCTCAAGGGACAACGGAGGGGATGCGGCGTCCAATCTTCTCTATAGGTATGACCCCCGCTGTAAACAGTGGATCAAGGTGAGATTAAAGCCAGATTACTTCTTTTCTCTCGAGGACTCTTGCTCTCCCTGACCCAGCCGTGACCGCCCCTCCCCTTCTCTTGGGCCTTGACCAGCGCCCTGCTCCCCAGTGAGGTGTGACCAGGCTGTGTCATCACACATACTGGCCCCTCCCTCCCCATACCCGTGCCCTGGGAGGGGGCGGGAAGGGCCGACCAGCTGCCTCCTGTGCAGCCAGCACCGGCCAGAGCAGCACTGGCCAATAGAACTTTTTGGACCATGCTGTCCGGTTCAGTAAGCGCCCACCACACATGGCAGTGGGGTCCCTGGCATGTGGCTTGGGGACCGAGGAACTGAATCTCCTGTTTCATGCATTTAACGAATTTACATTGAGCATAGATGGCCGCTGAAGCCAGTGGCCACCATATTGGGTGTTACTGGTTTCAAGGTTTGACTCACTGTTCAGTACTCCCCTCCCCCAGATCCTCCTCTGCCAAGGCTAGAGGCCCTCACAGAGGCTCACGCCCGCTTAGAGCTCTGGCCCTCTGGCAGCGTGGACCCCAGGAAGGGCTGTGTCTAAGTTCACATCCGAGCATAGCTGAATCCTAACCAGGCATTTCAGACCTGTTTCTTGCCCTCTCTAAATGTCAGCTTTCCCCTTGGGATTGGGTGGGAGAACACTGACCTTCAGGGCCAGGAGGGAGCCCGCGTGCATGGGTGAGCCCCGGGCCGAGAAAGGTGTCCCGTCTCTCCTGGGAACGCCCCTTCTGGCCCCCCATAGCTGAGTCCTTAGACTCACACCTCAGTGTATCTGCTCAACTCAGTGTTTATCTGAGCTCAAAACTGTCAGAAGGGACTGTGATGTCCGCCCTCCGAAGCGTAAGGCCTGCCCTGGCCAGGCAGAGGCCCCCAGCTCCAGCGCCTGTCCAGGCCAGGGCAGCCGCCTGAAAGGATGGCCTCCTCCTCCTGCAGGCCCTGGTCATTGGTGTGTTCGATCTAGATTCTTGAAAACAAAGGTTTTTTTTAGGGGTCTTGTGCTTTTTCATGTCCTGCTCAGTGGCGCGTTCGCATGCCGGCATGGACGGTGGCCAGCGGTAATTTACAAATACCTGCTGGGGGGGGGGGGACACAGGTGGATTTTTTGTTTCAGGAAACCATTAAACCAGCAATTTTGAAATAAGTCCTGCACATTCTAAACCCTGGGGTCAACTGTGTGGCCAAAGAAGTTGTGGGGACCAAATCATTTGTCCCCCTGGTGGGGATTGGCAATGTCTCAGGGGCTTGGAGAAGTTTCCCCTAAGATACTCCTCTTTCCCTCAGATCTGCCTCATCTCTCCCAACTCACTTGGCCACTGCCTGCCCTCCCTGGGCGATGCGCCCGTAGAACACGTTTGGGCACCCCGTGCCAGATGTTGACTCTGCCCCGCTCTTGGGGAAGGGAAGGTACAGGTGTCTCACCTCCGCAGGTGTCCTCCATGAACCAGCGCCGCGTGGATTTCTACCTGGCCTCCATCGAAGACATGCTGGTGGCCGTTGGCGGCCGGAATGAGAATGGCGCCCTCTCCTCAGTCGAGACGTACAGCCCCAAGACCGATTCCTGGTCCTATGTGGCTGGCTTGCCCAGGTGATGGGGGGTTTGTGGCAGACTCTTCCACCGTGATCTTTCTGGGGTGCCCCCCCCCCACTTCCAGGAATAGTCTCCTAGCTTGTAAATATCACTGGTGAGGTCAGGAGGGCCTGGGCTCCACGGGCAAGAGTAGCCTCGCGGGAATCACGCGAGTCCCTTTCCAGGTCACCTCACCTGACGTGCACGGACTGAGCGTGCGTTCAGTTGGCCGGGGGACCGTCTGGCTGTCTGCACCGGGACCACAGCTGCACAGAAGTAGGGAGATAGCTCTCCTGGGCTGAGGCCAGAGCAAGTGTCTCCCACTCTGCCTTCGTTCCCTCCCGAAGTGGGCCTGCGGGGAAGGCCTTCCCTTCCTGTGCTCAGGAGGATTTAATGAGCTGCTGTGCGTGAAGCCCACTCCCCAGGCAGGGCTCGCGCGCTGGCATTCATGCTCGTCAGCTGCCCTGCATCCGGCTGTGCGCTTCCTGTGCCTCCGTTAGCCACGGGGTCAGGAGAAGGCGCACGCCACTTACTGACTAGTTCCCTCAAGCTGAACGGCTCGCCTGCCTTCTAACCCTGCCCTGTGGTGGGACACGTCCAGGCCTCCCGAGGACTTTGCTCCCCATACCCCCTAGTTAGAGGACACGTGGGGTAAGCATCTAGATGTGACCCTCCGCTCCTGCCCCTAGTAACTACCAGCTTCACATAGAGGCTGGGAAAGCCAAGAGAGTAACAAGTGGACATTGGACAGTCATGTTAGCAGCTCCTCAGGGCCAGATGCCAACTCTGGGCTGAGGGTCTTATGGGATGTCACCTGTGATGGCCATCAGCACCCGAGGGTTGGAGGTCAGCACCCTCGTGACTGATCATCCGGGCCAGGGTGGCTGAGGGCAGGGCAGGTCCCACCCTAGGCAGACTCAGAGCTAACCTGGGTACTTCGCCCCATTTTACAGATTGAGCGTGCAGCCCGATAATGGCCATCTGCCACCTTTACCAGGTGATTTGTGTACCTTAAGTGCTCCAGCAGTGCTATGGATTTTTCTTTCTGGACGCACCTTGGGTGTGGTGTTGGGATGGCCACAGTCACGGTGCTGGCCGCTCACTGTTCTGATGCAGGATCGTCTCCTGGTTCTTTCATCTCTTTACTCATCTTGGTTTTCATCCATTGACTTGTTTGTATAATGGGGCCTCTGAACCCAGAGCCCAAACCAAGAGCCCAGACATGAAACCACAAACAGCGTACCCCCAAATACTTTGCCCTTCTTTAACATCATCCCCTTTGTTTTTTTTTTTCACCTTTGTACTTTGTTCTTTGGATACAGGCTTCATATTTTTGGAGTAATTTTTTTGTTTGATAGAAAATTGAACAGAAAGTCCAGAGTTCCCATATAAAGCCTGGGGTTCCTGTGCACCCTACCCCCCAGCACCCAGTGTCCCTGGTTTCTCATCTTAGTCCCAGCCGATGCGCCAGTGTTGAGACGTAATTACTAGCTGAGGCCCATGGTTTGCGGTCGCCCTGCTCCCTGCCCGACCTCCTGTGGGTTTGCACGAGCCGGACGTGCGTCTGCCATCACTGCCCTCAGAGTGGTTCCCTGCCCCGGACCCCTGTGCTCCATCCGTGCATCCTCCCTGTGCCCTGACTGCAGCAGCACCGCTGTTCACTGTCCCTCTGCTCTCAACTGAGGCCGTCCAGTTGGCCTTGACTTTGTTCACGCCACCCTTGATGTGCGATAGGATCAGGTCCACGTGTGCTTCAGCCCATCTGAGAAAGAGAACGGTCTTGGGTTCGCCCCGGTCCTCAGCCAGGGAGCTGGAGGGGGCGTCTCAGCCTGGTGACCCCCATCATCTGTAGAGCATCCGCCAGGCGCCCGTTTCCTGCATGATGTCCTCAACTCCTGGGGTCCTCCCAAACTGCAGGGTTGCAGAGGAGAAGACAGGCGGGACATGGGGCTCCCTACCCCAGAGGTGCACCCACTGGGGTTTCCTCCTCCAGCGACTCGTTCCTGAGGAATCCCATCTTTCCCTGGGTGGTGATCCTCCCAAGCCTTGAGAGGGCCTAAGCTAGCAAGGAAGGCCCAGCCAGGCTTGCGCTGAGCTCCTCTCTGCCCATCCCGCAGGTTCACCTACGGCCACGCGGGTACCATCTACAAGGACTTCGTGTACATCTCGGGCGGCCATGACTACCAGATCGGCCCCTACCGCAAGAACCTGCTGTGCTACGACCACCGGACGGACGTGTGGGAGGAACGGCGGCCCATGAGCACGGCCCGCGGCTGGCACAGCATGTGCAGCCTGGACGACCGCATCTATTCCATCGGGGGCAGCGACGACAGCATTGAGTCCATGGAGCGCTTCGACGTGCTGGGCGTGGAGGCCTACAGCCCGCAGTGCAACCAGTGGACCCGTGTGGCGCCGCTGCTGCACGCCAACAGCGAGTCGGGCGTGGCCGTGTGGGAGGGCCGCATCTACATCCTGGGCGGCTACAGCTGGGAGAACACCGCCTTCTCCAAGACGGTCCAGGTGTACGACCGCGAGAAGGACAAGTGGAGCAAAGGCACCGACCTACCCAAGGCCATCGCCGGCGTGTCCGCCTGCGTCTGCGCCCTGAAGCCGCGGCTGGAGGACAAGAAGAAGAAGGGCAAGGGCAAGAGACCCCAGGACCGCGGCCAGTGATCCCGCCTGCATCCCGTCGCACCCTCTTCCCCGCGCCCCCCCCCCCACCGCCACTCCGCAGACCAGCAGCAGCTCGGTAGAATCCTCAGCTGTGACGGACTGAGCAGCTTTTTCTACTTTTGATTCTTGGTATTTCTACGATATCACAGTAACCGATTAAATAATCTATATAACTTGGTATATTATCTTGCTTGAATAATTAAATCCACACCTAGGCAGGAACCTTCCCCTCTGAGCTATACAGGACTCCTTCCCACATGACAAATCCCTAGGCATTCCCCCAAACCAGCCCCCGGAGGTAGCTGGGGTGGGGATGATGCAGAATTTTCGTAGAGAAATTAGGGACTTTGATGGGACATTGCAGACCCCCTCGTTGACACCTCCCCAAACCCGACTGAGATTTTAAAAATACGGATTCCTGGATCCTGCCTCAGTATATGAAATGTGAAGCTACTGCGGGTCGGGGTGCCTGGAAACTGTTTTTCACCAGTACCTGGGATGTCTAGGTGTCAGCACTGGCAAGGTTAAGCTCATTTGTTTTACTGAAGGGGACACAGAGATCCCAAGGGGGTAAGTAAGTGATGGGGACCCCTGTCAGGTGGGATGTGGGGCCCCCTACCGCAGAGGTGCTCCATTGGGTTTCCTGGTCAGGTGACTCGTGTCTGAGGGATCGCATTTTTCTCCCATCCCAGTACTAACCAGGGCCGACCCTGCTTAGCTTTGGATCAGATGAGATTGGGCGTGTTCAGGGCGGTATGGCCGTAGACTATCCCATTTTCCTGGGTGATAATCCTCCCAAAACCTGCACAGGTCTAAGCTAGCAAGTGAGAAGGGGGTGGAACATGAAGCTCTTTTTCAACATGATCCTGTCGTTTGCTCTTTTTTCACTTTTATTTTCCCGAATCCACTGTTTGTTCTGTCATCAATGTACTGAGCCCCCTCATCTATGTTCATTTCCCAGGAAAGACCCTAAGAGACGTCAAATTTGCCTTGGTTGTCTGCGCCTCTTGTTCCACAAAGTTCTTGAAAAGTGCCCACACCAGTGAGCACGGTTGGTCCCTAGAAGGTTGTCCAGTCTCTCCCTAGCTCGGGCAACAGAGCTAGGTCCCCGCTGGCTGCAGCTGAGTGGTGTCGCAACACTGGGCAGAGTGACGAGTGTGCACAACTTCCTGCTTTGTTAAGGGACCTAGTAAAGTGACCTCATCCCTCAGCCCCGGCTGGGGGTCCAGCCCCTTTAGTCCAGATAAGCTCTAATTGTAGCCAGCACCTCCTTGTGCTCACGCCCAGACTTACCAGGCCGGGCACCCATCATATGCCCTGGAAGGAGAGCCATAGGCTGCCTTGCAAGGCCATGTGTGAGAGAGAAAGGGTGCAGGTGAGGGTGGGAGCAAGTGGCTTTCTGTGGTGAGGAACAGTCTCTACCCTGGAAAAATACAATTGCCAAACTGAGGTTCCTTCAAGACTTACTGTTAGCGACACCGTCGGGAGAATCTCAGTTAATGTATTTCCCTTTTTGTGGTTGTTTCCCTGTACTTGCCTTCCTTTCCCTTCCAGGTTTTCTGGTTTTGTCGGGTCTGTTTCTGTAGAGACGAGGAGAGCCCAGAGTGACTTAGGAATCCACAGCTTCGGTCTCCCAGTTGTCCTCCGGTTAGCTCTTGCATGTGGAAGTCCCTGGAGGCTCACACACTGTTGACAGGTTGTGCAAGACTTGCCAACACCCAACCCTGGAGACCCCTCTTGTCAGAGCCGCACCCTACTCCAGCACCCGCAGGCTCTGAGGAGGCATGTGCTGATGCGACCGTCCATCCACCTGGCATTTCCAAACTGCTGAGCTTGAAACTCTTCTCTCAGACCTCGACCCAGACCTCCAACCAGTGTGTCTGCAGAATGTCTCAGTTCAGCATAGTCGGGCCCCCACTATTCTGGGAAAGAGCTCATTACCTGAAGACTTTTTAACAGGCACAGCATGGTGTGTGGGGGCCGAGCTCGAGAGAACCCACCCAAACCTGTGGTCCGTTCTCCCCACCTCAGCCTGGGTCTTCAACAGAGGTGCAGCCAGAATCTGGGGGCAGGAAGGGGCGAGCACACAGGAGGGCTGCCTTTGTGGGTAACAGGATAACTGACCTCGGGGAGAGGGCAGCCTCTCATTTTTCGCCCAAGCCAGCTTTTTATATTTGACTCCCGGGACGGGTCCCGGGCTTCCCTGGTCTTCTTGTGCCTTGTGGGTCACACGCAGTGTTCCTGTGCCCGATACCGTGTGATGTCTCCTGCCCCGGGGAAGGTGGTTTGTCATTCTGTGGCTCGGAATGTAGTATCACTGAGGTTGGTTCCTTGAAAGGTGGGGTTAACCTGTGCCAGGAAAGGTTTTCGAGCTCTTTGAGGGGTCAATGTAAAGGTGCGTCATCCTGACCCGTCAGCAGGTCTTCCGGGACACAGGAGAACGCGGGCAGGGAGCATCCGGGGCTATGCGGTTCGTGTTTCTGTGTGGCAGTTGCTCTGCCCACCGCTCCAACGTGGACCGGGGGAGCAGGCGCCGATGAGCCGCAGGCTGGAGCTCGGCCAGGCTGCTCTGTATGGGCTGAGAACACCCAGAGCTTCTGCTCTGTCACCCGCGCCCAGTGGGCTTCTATTCCAGTTTTGATTCTTGCTTGTTAAAGAACTCGGTGTCTTCACCGATTCACCGGTTCATTCCAGGTTTTGAGTATGAGTCTCACCCTAGTTGGAACCCCATTGGCTTCTGACACATAATAAAGGGAAGGAGAGAAGATACTGAGGAAATTCTTGTTACTCACAGGGTCTTTCTGTTCTTTAAAATGTGGAGGTTGTCTCAGCTACATGCTTGACCACAGATTTGCAACTTCCTGCCATTTTGGAAAGTCTTCCAGGTAGAACTTCTAGAAGGGGATCTGTGTATTCATTTTCTGAATGCCACTGCATGACCAGGTGACCTCTTGTTGACTTAATAGAAACCCTGGAAGCCAGCCCTGAGGGGTGTTCACTTTGGGGAGGGATCCGAGACCCTGGAGGGGAGTGGGTCCCTCCTCCAAGGCCAGGGGCCCTCTCTGAAAATTTAGGTGTATTCGCCAGTGGTTCAAAGCCCCTGGCACCTATGCCAGGGGTGACCTTTCAGTGACTGCAGCAATAAGTGAAAGGACTCTTAGCCCACACCCAGGCCAGGCGATGGTCACCAACCTCACCTTCACCTGGTTCTCCAGGTGTGGCGTGGTCAGAACAGTGCCTCAAAGGCCTTTGGGTATCATCTCAGAGCTCTGGTTCTGAACTCAGAGGGGCAGCTCCAGCTGTGGCCTGGACATCCTCGTTGTCTCCCTGGATTGCATATATTCAGGGGCGGGGAGGGGCAGCGATCTGGCCTCCAGAACCAAGCTCTCTAGAGAGCAGTTCAGCTCCTGGGGGCATGGCGATCCTGCCCTTTGCATCTGCCAAGCCTGGCTCTTTTTAAAGATTTTTGAAATGTTTTGATACTTTTTGATACCATTTGCTAATGACCGTTTTGTAGGTTGTCTGCTGGAGTTTTCTGCCTCCTCCTCTCCCCCCATCCCCTTCAACTTGCACCAGACAGCAAATGTCCTGTGGTCAATGCCGGGTCACTCCCCTTGTGCCTGTATCTTAGGTCTTGCTCTGCTCCATGGTTACAGACCAATATAGCTCTTGGATTTCGTAAGGTCACCATGGTCACACGCAGGCCCCGCCTGAGTGAGAGGGCACTGCTTTACCAGAACACTCCCTCCCTTAAGATGCACTGCGTCCCTTCTTGAGCGCCTACCTCAGCCGCGAGCTCAGAGTCGAAAGGAGCACTGGTCCATATAGGCATCACCTCTCCTGGCGACATTTCTCCACCCTGGGTTTGGCTGGGGTCCCACCCACCCTTTTAAAGACACATGAAATCCCTAAAAAGCTGTAATAGTGACCCATCTGCACTTTATGGGAACAAATTTGTCAGCTTTTCGGGTTCCCTTCTTTGTGTTTCTGTTGTTTGTCTTTTTAAACACAGAATCTGTGGCTTCCAAGGGTGCTTTGGGTCTCAAGAAATTGTCCTTTGGTTGCCTTAGTTCAAACAGTTGAATGAATGTACAGACTTTGGTGGGGGGCCGACGGAGGAGCAGAGGGGATAGAAGCTGCCCTGTCCATGTTCCCTGACAAAAGGAGCCCCACCTTCTCAAAGTTCTTTGAAGCCGTCATGTTGGTTCCCTTACCATGCAGGGAAGGGGTCAAGTCCTTTGGAGCAATTCAAGTTCATCATCACCATCACCAGCCCCCTCCCCCACTTCAAATTTAGTAATATTTCTGAAGATTAAGTAATTCCCTGGGATGTTCTGTTACCAATGTTTCCAAAATCTGTAACTGTGTGGTTTTCGATATGTTGCTTTTGCTTTTGTATTTGTGATTTTATGACCCTCCACGCCTTATTGTCTGACCTCTTTTCAATTAATTTTTTGCACGTTCGATTTTTTCTCCCTTTGTTTTTAATTTTACACAGAGCATTCGGCTCTGGAAACATTAAAATGATTTGCCTGCTAGGATATGGTTTATTTTATAATTACATTCCTCATCTTGTGTGGTTATTATAATGATGTTCAGTCTCGTTTTCTCTGCCCAGATGAAAAAACAAACAAACAAAAAAACCTTTGCATATTGAGCCCAAATATAATTTGGAAATTAACCAGACTGCCTTTTAGCATTAGACTGAGACACTTTGATTCTGATTTCATTGTACTTCTAATTACTGCATTTTACAAAGAATTTCATTCAGATCCTTGATTGCAGCACTGCGCCCCGTTACCTGAAATGAAATTTTTTGCTTACATTTGTGTCCATGGGGGTGATAGGTTTAAAAAAGAAAAATATAACCCAGGCAATTTATTATCTTTGTCGAAAAGGTACACCCATGTGTCTCTAAGAGTCCGCGCCTGTCTCCTTTAAGAAGAGAAACTTGGCCCCCCTGTCGTGCTGTGGGGTTTTGCCAGAGGCTCACAGACCAGCCTAGTTACGGTCATTGTCAGGCACCTTGTCCCTGAACCTTCTGCAGTTCCCTTTGGGAGGACAGTAGGAGGTACCTGCCAGGCCCAAATCCCAGAAACCGGATTTGAGTCTGTCTCTGAGGCAAAATGGACCCTGCCCGCCAGAAGCTCAGATGGCCGGAGTTTATTCACTTCAAACTCAGAAGGATCTTAGGTTAGAATTATCCTAGTTCCATTTTGTAGATGAAGCCACAGTTTGGGTTAATGCTCCCCAAATTCAGCCATCTGAGCGACCCAGATAGGTGGACACTGTGTTAGTTTGAGTTCCCCTGAATACAGAACCAGAGATGAGGCTGAAGGGATGGTCATTTCTAGGGGTGCCTGTCCCCAGGCAGCTGGAACAAGACAAGAAGGGGAGTCTGAAAAGGTAGGGCTATACCTGTGGCTGGATGATATGTCATTCCCAAGCAGTGTTTGGTTTTTTTTTTTAGATTTATTTATTTATGTACACAAGAACTGGGGTGTAGGCCAGAGATGTGGGGTGGTGAGAGGATTCACCAGAGACAAAGTGGGGAGCGGAACAGGCAGATCAACGGAAATACACTGCTGAGGGCAGCAGCGGGTGAGGCAGGCAAGGTCTGCTGCACCATGTGGGACTTTCCCCGGCTGGGCTTCAAACTCGTGTCGCCGATGCCGACAGCTCCACAGCACAGCGCTTAACCGCTGCGCCACCAGGGAAGCCCCTTTTTCCCAAGCAGTGTTTTAAAACAATAATCATGGTTTATTTTGCTCACAAATATGAGGAATGAGCTAAGCTGCTCTCACAGGTGTCACGGTCACCAGTAGCTCATGAAGACACACTTGCAAGATGGGGTGTGGTTGGGGGGCTGAGACAAGTGGTCTCCTGAACGTTCCTTCCCTCCTCCCCAGTCTGTCTACTTGGTGGCCATATCAAACTTCCTATGTGGCAGCCAGAGGCACGCAGGCAACTGTTTCTAGCAGCCATGGGACTTCCTAGGCCAGTCTGTGAAGTCACAGAGCACTGACTTTGCTGCATTCTACTCCTGATGTCATCACAACACCCTCCAAGTTTTGGGGTGTTCTTGTGTCTCCATCTGTCTGGAAAGTAGAGTAGAGCATCCCCTGGCCTCTGCCCCCAAGGTCAGGGCTGTTTCCACACCCTTTGCCCATCCACTCCTAGCTGCTCTCGGTGCCCAGCTGGCTAGCCAGTGTCTGCAAGGCCTGTGACAGAGAGAGCGGTGCGTCATGGAGGACGCCGGGTGTGGCCAGCAGAGCCTGCGCAGAAGGACCCGCCAGTGGGCTCGGGAGGTGGGGGCCTGTGTCCAGCAGCCTGGGCACCTGCTGTGTGGAGCCAGATCTCAACTCACATCTGCCAGCCCAATCCCTACTCTTTAAACTTCCCAACAATGGCCACCATGTAAAATCCCTGTGTGGGGTACTGTGTTCCAGGAGCCCCCCAGGATGCAGGTGTGTGAGCTGACTGGCCCACCAGGGAACTCTATGCTCTCACTCAGCCGTCAGCCAAGGTCACTGGCCCTCACCATGCAGCAAGCATGGGACAGGTATGTCTGCCTGGGACAACGTGGGACTCAAGCCCATGTCCTCAGAGCCCCACTCAGGAAAGGTCCTCACCCTGCGTCAGCTGAGGCCAGACCCCCGTCTCAAGCGCATGCCACATGCTGGCGTGAAGACAGACTCATCTCATCTCCATGGAACTGGACGACGCTGAGGGCATCCTCAAAGGTGACATGTGCACTAGGCATTGTTCTGTGCCTGCCAGGCCCCACTTAGCTCTGGTGATACAGTGGTGACAAGGCAGACGCCCGCCTGTTGGCTCACGTGCCAATGAAGAGCCCTCCAGCAGCAAGAAGGGCGGGGCGGATCTCCAGACCAATGTACCAAAACCCACTGGACAGTTTAATTGATGTGGGTACATCGTGAGTGAGTCAAAATCCCAAAACTTCTTGCTTTAAACTCTGCATGGGGTATACGTGTTAGAAGAACCAAAGGCATGGAGGCAGAGAAGGTAGGGAGAGGTGAGAGCTGGGGCCAAAGAGGTGCTGACAGGAGGAGGAGACGTGGGGACAGGTTTATGGGAGACTCATTGGTGGGAGGGATGGGGTCTGGGAGCAGCAACTGGGGGACACAAGCCCCACCTGGACTTAGTGATATTAAAACAGCAGCAGCTTCATTAAAGCTTGTGTTGCTGTGGGCAGGAAGCTGGGCAGGGCTCAGCTCGGAAAGTTTATGCTGCTCGTGGCTTCGGCTTGACTCCCGGTTGTTCCCCACATAGACATCTTCAAGAATCTGAGAGCGTGCCAGGAGTCAGGAAGTGGAAGCTGGCTACGTCCTTTCCCCAAACTTCCACATACAGTAAGGTGCACTGTGTTGTTGTATAGATGTGTGTGTAGTTTTTTTACTTTTAACAAATAATTGATGTAAGGGCCTCCCTGGTGGTGCAAGGGGTTAAGTCTCAGCACTATGAAGCTATCCACAGCCACTGCAGCATGAGTTAGATCCCCGGCCAGGGAGCCTCCCACACGGCGCAGCAGACCACTCCTGCCTTGCCCGCTGCTCCCCTCAGCAGTGTACTTCAGTAGATCCGCCTGTTCTGCTCCCCACTCTGTCTCTGGTGAATCCTTTCACCAACACCACACCTCTGGCCTATACCCTAGCTCTTGTATGCATAAATAAATAAATTAAAAAACAACCAAATAATCATGTATTACTGCGAAAATCAAAGTCAGCAAGGATGACTGAATAAGGCAAATATATAGCTGGGAGATGGATTACTAATCAGCCATGAACAGGAATGAAGTGCTAACTGATGCTACAACATGGGTGAACCATGAAGACATTATGCTGAGTCTTCATGATAAGAAGTCAGCGTCAAACACATTTTATGGTTCCATTTATGTGCAATAGCCAGAACAGACACATTCAGAGACAGAAAGTAGATGCATGGTTGCTTAGGGCAGCAATGAAAATGAACGCCGGTAGGGGAGCAATAGCGAAAGCTTAGGGGGGGTTTCTCTCTATGGTGATTGCAAATATTCTCAAATTGACTGTGGTTACCCAAAAAATCCTTGAATTGTGTGCTTTAAATGCGTGAATTGTGTGGTGTGTGAATTACATCTCAACAAAGCTGTATAAAATGCTGAAGCAGTAATTCACCCCATTCTCTTGAGTTCTGTGCGGTTAGCTTACACGTGAAGGTCCAGGATACAAACCTCTGCATGATTCTAAGACTGGGAACAACGTTTCAGCCGGCTGGGGAACAATTCTGTGCGCGCAGACCTCGGCGTCCTCCAGAGGGCGCTGAAGAGCGGTGGCCCGCAAACTGGCCTGCGGACCGGCACTGTCGGTGTCTGAGGGAGCTGGTTAGAAAGGCAGATTCTCAGGCCCCAGCCATGGTCTGTTGAGAAAGCCACTCCTGGGATGAAATCCAGTAATGTGTGTTTTCACGCGCCTTCCTGATGAGTCAAATGCATGTTCAATTGAGAACCACTGCTGTCTAGAAGTTTCTGTGTCCTTTCCCCATCCACATGCCTTCCTGCCCTATGAGTCTCTGCCAAATCTCCAGCACTTCTGCCCGGCTGGTGCTGACCCATAGAGGAGCCAGCACAACCTCTGGCCAGGCACAACCTAATCTAGGAGTAGCTGAAGTTTCCAGGTTGAGGCTAGAAAAGGTCCAAGCATGCTCCTGCTGGGGCCACACACACCCCTCAGTCACCCCAGGGAAAGTGAACCTGGTCTGCGGACTTCCTGTTGGTGACAGCAGGAAGCCTGGGGTGTGGCCCAGCCTTTGAGCAGCCTCCCTCCAACATCCGCAAGCTGTGAGACTCCACTCTCTGCTGGATGGATTCATTGACAGAGCATGCCACCTTAGTGTTTCATCTCCCTGAGGGGTCACAGCCCCCCTCTTTCAGTCATGGAAAGGTGCTCAAAATATAGAACTCCTATAGGCCTTCTCGAACTTCCACATGTGCCAGTGCTACAGAACTTTTTTGTTCTGGGCTGAAATTCAAGAGCCCCATATGCCAACCCAATATTCCTAACTAATTAGCTTGGAGCAAGACTTCGCTTTGGAGTGTCCTATTTTTATTTTATTTTTATTTTTTAAAAGATTTATTTATTTATACATACAAGCTGGGGTACAAGCCAGAGGTGTGGGGCGACGAGAGGGTTCACCAGAGACAGAGTGGGGAGCAGAACAGGCAGATCAGAAATACACTGCTGAGGGGAGCAGCAGGCAAGGCAGGAGAGGTCTGCCACACCATGTGGGACTCTCCCTGGCCAGGCATCGAACTCGCACCGCCGACAGCTCCACAGCACAGTGCTCAAGCGCTGCACCACCAGGGAGGCCCCTGGAGTGTCCTATTTTTAGAATGGGGACATTCTAAAGAGATCAGGTCTCTGTGATGTGGCCACTAGATCAGGTCTCTGATGTGGCTGGAACATGAACTGCAAGTCAGGAATAAGGGTTTAACTTTGGTTCATTCACCTGTGTAGGGACAAGAAGACACCAGATTCTCCAGGGAGCTGCACAGACGGGTCTAAAGAAAAGGAGTCCTGGAGCTCTCAGCGGCTTTTTAGACTTTTAATGGTCTCTTGTAGAGAAGCAACCAGATACAGGGCAGGCAACGGGGCCGGGGGGCCAGGAGGCTGGCAGAGCTCCCAGCCCCTGGCGAAAATTTACTTGCTCAGGTTCTCAGGCATTCTCTCGTGGCCTCTCTACTACACCCCGAATGGCCCTCTGCTCCACGCTCTTTTCTCTGCTCTCTGCCACTTCTGTCTCTGCTGCCGCTTCTTCCACTTATAAGCCCAGTCTCTGGCTCAGGTGTGCCACTCATGCAGGCCCACACCCTACTCCAGGTGCCCACCATCAGGCATGCGTGTAGGCCTGCAGAGATCTATCATTGAGGGGGAGGGCAGGAAAACCTGATGACTCTTTCGTTTACCTTACAACTTGCCACTTAGGCAAGGCACTTCTTAAATTTCCATTCCTGACTATGGGTGTAGCATAAAAGGCTCCTTTCAAGCTAGGCAAGAGCAGGATGCTTGGTTGCCCTTGGGGCAATAGGTATACATCCCAAGGTATGACCTGAACACCCGGAGAGCCAGGGACTGATATACTCTGTGCCCCAGGGCTGATCAGTGGCACACCCTGTTAACAAGATTGGAGCCATGGGTGGGAGTTGGGTGTATGTCACTGGACTCATCCTCCCTAAAGCCCAAAATCCAGTGTTCAGTTTGACCCTTCTCTGTCAATAAAAAGGCCAGGATCTTGCTCTTGGGCAGCATCCTGCGTTGTCCAGCCTGCGCCATAATGTTTCTTTATCTCTTAGGTGTTGCTGATGAAACACCTGACACATGGGATGGGTGGCTGGAGAAGGCTCATGGCCCTCAGGGTGCAGCCTACAAAATCCTTGTCTACTAAGCAGCCGCCTAAAGGAGTTGCTGGTCAAGAAAGGTTTGGGGAGGCCTCCCTGGTGGCGCAGCAGTTAAGCACTGCGCTGTGGAGCTGTCGGCAGCAGCGACATGAGTTCGACACCCTGCCGGGGAGATTCCCACATGGCGCGGCAGACCTCTCCTGCCTCTCCCGCTGCTCCCCTCAGCAGTGTATTTCCATCAATCTACCTGTTCTGCTCCCCACTCTATCTCTGGTGAACCCTCTTGCTGTCCCACGCCTCTGGCCTGTACCCCAGCTTATATGCATAAATAAGTAAATCTTTAAAAAAAAAGAAAAGTTTTGGGGAACTCTGCACATGATGGTGATACATCTCTTTTGGGGCCTCCCGTTAGGGAGACACGTATTATAACCTCTGAAAGTCCCATTGAAGACACCCATTTAAAGTGACTTAAAACAGGGTTTCACGGGCTCGTTTGGCCCCGGCCCTCTTCCCTTTCTCCACTACAGAAATTTGATGTCAACACAACATCCTTGAGAAGGGGGAAGTTAAAGATTTCTGTGTCCTATCAACTCACATTCAGAGAGGTAGTAATTGTCCCGTCACCCACATAGAAAGATGTCACAAAGACAACAGAGATCACGGGCTGACTTTGCCCAAAAAGGACTGAGGTTTGATGTGGTTACCATGATTTATGGTCTGGATTACAGTCTTGGAGATCAATTCTCTTGATTTGGTTAATGCGTCTGTGATGGTTAATTTTGTATGTCAATTGACTGCCCAAATAGTGCCCAGATAGCCCATCAAGCATCAGCCTGGATGTTTCCCTGAAAGTATTTTTGGATGAGATTAACATCTAAATCAGTGGAGGTTGAGTAAAGCAGATTGTCCCCCACAGTGTGGGTGGGTCTAATCCAATCAGGTGACAGCCTGAGCAAAGCACAAAGGCTGAACTCCCCTGAGTAAGAGAGAATTCTTCAGTACATTTCTTGCAAAGTCAACTGAAACATTCACTCTTCCCAGGTCTCCAGGCTGCCAGCCACCCTGCAGACTCTGGATTCACCAGCCTCCATAATAATGTGAGCCAATTAAAATAAAGCTTCCTCCTTCCTGCCCTCCCTTCTCTTCCCTTCCCCCATCCCCGCGCGTGTGTGTGTGTGTGTGTGCGTGTGCGTGTGTGTGTGTGTGTGTGTGTCCTATTAGCTCTTATTCCTCTGGAGAACCCCAGTGACTACAGCACCCACAGAAGAATGGACCCAGGGCACACATGACCTGAGCCTGAGTCTGAAAGACAACAGTGAGGGTATCTCCTCCCGAAGGCACGCTTGCCTGATGTGCTAGCCATGCACTTCATGGGGAAAGAGACATGGGCTGAGATAAGAGCATATGGGGCCTCCCTGGTAGCACAAGGGGTTAAGTCACAGCCTCTGAAGCTATCTGCAGCCATTGCAGCACGAGTTCGATTCCTGGCCAGGGAACTTCCCACACAGCACAGCAGACCTCTCCTGTCTTGCCCGCTGCTCCTCTCAGCAGTGTACTTCAGTCAATCCACCTGTTCTGCTCTCCACTGTGTCTCTGCTGAATCCTCTCACCATCTCACACCTCTGGCCTACACCCCAGTTCTTACATGCATAAATAAATAAATCTTTAAAAAAAAAGATAAGAGCATATGGAGATTCAGTGGCATATGACTTGACCAGTTGATCAGAGACCTGGAAAAAACTAAGACTGGGAGTGACTAAGGGTGTGGATGTAGCATTCAAGGCTCCTTTCAAGGTAGACAAGAGCAGGACACTTAATTGCCTTGGGGCAATATGTCTACATTCCCCAGGTATGACCAGGAAGCTCCAGGGGCTGATGACTGATGTGCTTTGCCCCAGGGACTGATCAGTGGAACACCCTGTTAGTAAGATTGGAGCCAAGGGTGGGAGTTGGGTGTATGTCATTGGATTCACCCTCCCTAAAGTCAAAAACCAGTGTTCAATTTGCCCCACCCTTCTCTGTCAATAAAAAGGTCAAGATCTTGCTCTCAGCAGCATCCTGCATTGTGCAGCCTGCTCCACGACTCCCATTTATCAGTGTGGTGTTCCCTGATGCAACGTAAGGGAGATAAGGCACATGAACCAGTTTATCTAAGTAGCTTGGAATATGAGTATCTTTGAACCCCGTGCAGTGTTCACTGGAAAGCATTCGCCATGCAAAAGGCACTAAGCAACTAAGTTAGTAGAGTGACTTTCCCAGTAGGCGCTGGCCACCCCAGCACTGGCCCAGAAAGCACATGGACAAAGCAGTGACGGGAGCAGAGGCAGAGGTGTGCATGGAATCCACTCACCGCAGTTGATCTATCTGCATCCACTGCAGCCACACAGACCAATGTGGAGCAGCCAATGTGGCACCATCCCTCCAGGAGACACCCCCCCCCCACCACCACCACTTGGAGGCTGGCTGTTTACATTGGACCCTTTGTACCAATTCATCTTGCACTGGAACTGACGATATTCCAGGCACAGATTTTCTGCTAGAGTATATAATCCACTGACATGGAGTCCCATGTAATATCTCTTGGGACCAAGTCACCCATACAACCTTGGGATTCCAGTCCAAATTTCACAGAGCAGTGGCTCACTACCCCAAGTGCCCAGATACCTACCCCATGTATCAGGTGATGAGAATAGAAAAAAGCTTTATTGCAAACCAATTGGCAAAGAGGTAGGAGATAAACTCAAATCTGCTGTTTATCTACCTATGATCCACCTATCTATCATCTATCCACCCACCTACCCAGCCATGTATCTACCGCCATCCATCCATCTATCCATCTACTTACTTCCTCTTGGCTCTATTTCTCTGCAGAACCCTGAATGCTACAATGTGCTCATTGAAAATGTAGAGAAGACCTTAGGCATGAAGATGTTCACTGATACTCATAAGAGCAAACAATTAGAAACAATTTATATACATGAAACTTGCACAGGACCAAATATTGTGCAACCACTTAAAATAATGTTGGTGACCATAGATATGAGGCACCCAGGAGGGGAAGGGGAACCAGGGGGGAGAAGAGCACAAGGGACTATGGTGATGGACTGTGGGTTCTTTGGTGGTGGAAGAATTGTTACAGGGCAACCCCGATATTCAATGGGGTGCCTGACTATGGATTCTCACCCATGCGCGTAAAAGGACTTATAATAAGAACAATTGCAGGCACTCGCAAAAAGGTTAATAACCCCCAACAGAATCACGGTGACCACACCTGAGGGGAGAAATCATATATTGTCCAAAATGAACAGTGATGTAAGAAAAAAGTACTACATTTAAAAATTTTAAAAATAGCGCCTCCCTGGTGGTGCAAGGGGTTAACTCTCAGCCTATGAAGCTATCCACAGCCACTGCAGCAACGAGTTCGATCCCTGGCCAGGGAGTGACCCACACAGCACAGCAGACCTCTCCTGTATTGCTCCTCCCTTGAGCAGTGTACTTCAGTTGATCTGCCTATTCTGCTCCCTGCTCTGTCTCTGGTGTCTCTGTCTCTGGTGTCTCTGTCTCTGTCTTCTCCTCTCACCACCCCATACCTCTGGCCTATACCCCGGTTCTTGTATGCATAAGTAAATAAATCTTTTTTTTTTTTAAAAACAATCTTTTTTTTTTTAAACATGCTTTTTTTTTTTTTTAAGATTTATTTTTTATTTATACATACAAGCTGGGGTACAGGCCAGAGGTGCGGGGCGGCGAGAGAGTTCACCAGAGACAGAGCGGGTAGCAGAACAGGCAGATCAGAAATACACTGCTGAGGGGAGCAGCGGGCAAGGCAGGAGAGGTCCACCACGCCATGTGGGATTCTCCCCAGCCGGGCGTCGAACTCGCATCGCCACTGCCGACAGCTCCACAGCGCAGCGCTTAACCGCTGCACCACCGGGGAGGCCCATAAGTAAATAAATCTTTAAAAAAAATTAAAGAATAATGTTTGTGAGACTTTTTTCTTTTTAATAAAATGGAAATATACTTGCATTAATGACATGGGAAAAACCAGAAAGCAAAATCAGATACTCAGTAACAATAATAACACTCTCATTTCTGAGCTATTCCTGAGGACCAGGGACTGTGTTGGGTGTTTTCTAAACCTCCTTCAAGTAAATGTAATTCTCACCATTACGTTAAAAACATACGAAGAAGGCCTTCCTGGTGGCACAAGGGGTTAAGAAGTCTCAGCACTAGGAAGCAATGGCAGCCACTGCAGCACTATTTCGATCCCCGGCCAGGGAGGTAAGCCACATGGTGCAGCAGACCTCTCCTGCCTCGCCCACTGCTCCCCTCAGCAGTGTACTTTAGTAGATCTGCCTGTTCTGCTCCCTACTGTGTCTCTGGTGAATCTTCTCATCCCCCCCATACCTCTGGCCTACGCCCAGCTCTTGTACACATAAATAAATCTTAAAAAAAAAAAAAAATATATATATATATATAAAATTGGCAAGTTATATACCAAAAAAAACAAGAGTGGTTTTCTTTGAAGATACATGAGTTTTTCCTTCTTCCTGCTTTGATATACTGTCTTTCCCATGCTGAACTTGCGTTGCCTTTATACTTGGGAAAAATTAAAACAAACTAGATGTTTAGAAACAGGATGGAGCCTCAGTTTCTTGCCTCTCACCCTACATCCAATTTGCTTGAGATTATGAGTAGTGAGGACAGATGGTGGGGTGCCACATCCCCTCCTGGGAGGTTGCCATTCCCAGAACCTGCCCATGAAATTAAATTCAAAATTATTGTATAACTAATGCATCAATAGTGCTAACGGCAGCACCATTATCTTATATGCAAATCACTTGTACTTAATCCTAGAGCAAGCATAGCATAGTAATTACCTATCAAATGGTAATTACGCATTTGTTAATTTTCAAGCTTCCATTAAAAGAAATCATCTTAAATTGGAGACAAATAATCCATGTCACAGGCCAGTTAGTCAGAAGAAAAGAAAATGTGTGTGTGTTTGGAGTTCCCAAAACGATTATCATCACTCTCCCCCTTATGAAATGCCTACTGTGTTCCAGGCAGTGGGCAAAGTGCTTTGCATTCTATGTCTCAATGCACGTTCCTTGCTGCCGTGCAGGAAGCTGTCTAGTCATCACAAGATTACGCGTGGAGAAACAGACTGAGAAAGATTAAATTGCTGGTTGAGGGGCCAAGGTAGAATGTAAACCCAGGAGTGTTTAACACAGAAGTGTGGCAATCTTAGCGACTAGACTATGTTACCAGTACAGGTGTGTTCTCCCTTTGGTGCTCACAAAGGGATGTTGATAGGAAGATGAGAGAAGTTTGTTGGACCTCCAGGTCAGCCCTGTCATTTCCCTGGCTTGTATTTCTCTGGCCCATCAAATTGAGAACCAGAGAGGTTTTTTTTTTTTTTTTTTTTTTTTAAAGTTACCTTTTTTTCAAATTTTTTTTTTTTTTTTTTTTTTTACATACAAGCTGGGGTACAGGCCAGAGGCGTGGGGCGGCGAGAGGGTTCACCAGAGCCAGAGCAGGGAGCAGAACAGGCAGATCAGAAATACACTGCTGAGGGGAGCAGCGGGCGAGGCAGGAGAGGTCTGCTGCGCCATGTGGGATTCTCCCCGGCCGGGCGTCGAACTCACGTCACCGCTGCCGACAGCTCCACAGCGCAGCGCTTAACCGCTGCGCCACCAGGGAGGCCCGAGAACCAGAGAGGTTTTAGATATAAATACCTCCTCCTGGACTGCTCCATCTACCTAGTTCAACAAATCAGAAATGTGGCATCTGGATAACACTGCCTGTCCCTCACCTTTCACATTAGTCGATGGACTTCATTATGTCTATCTCTTTCATTTCTTTTCCCTGTGACCCAGCTTTTCTGTGCCATCCTATTCTTTGGGAAATCTATGAATTTTCTTCAGCTTCAAGTACAGCTGTATCCAGGAGCTCACAAAGTGCCTCTGATTTAGGGTTCAGTTACCGGCTCTTCACTAGCCACAGGTTTCCCCATCTCTTTGAGTTCTTCCAACCTTCCACCCTCACCCTACTGGTTTACACGCCAATGTCTGAGATCTGTTTCTAAAATGAAAATCTGTTCACCATACCTGTGCAGAGCCTGTGATAACAAGATAATAGGTCAACTATTACTCAAACTTGGGACACCAAATGTTCTACCAGAGTAATTCCGTAAGACTGCACCAAGGTCATCTGGCCCTTTGCAGAGCCTGCCCCTGGAGTTTCTCATTCAGTAGATTTCAATGTGGGAGTAGTCTGAGTATTTGCATTTTCAAGAATTCCCAGGAGCTGATGCTGCTGGGGCAGGCCCTAGCCATGGAAAGGCAGGCAGATAGGTATAATATATAAATGAGGAACTGCCTTGAATGGATATTTTGCTCAGGAAGTAATTCAATTATACGAGATCTGCCACCAAGAATAAAAGAGAGTGAAAGAAGAAGAAAGCAAATGATGAGCATGTCACTCAAAGCACTCTATGTCTGGACAGTTTCAGGGAGCCTGAGAAAAGGGGGCCGCTCATGTTCCCTCCGGGTGCTCACTTCCCTCCTCCAGCAGGTTACTGGATGTTTGATCTTGACATTTGATGATAATCAGATTTCAGATAACACACCCCATAGAGCAAGCCATAACACTGGTCAATACTGAGATCATTACTGACTTAAAAAGGCCCTAATTTGTAATATCTTGGTGTATTGAACATGAATATAATGCTGAAAATTTTTTATTAGCTCTCATTTTGAAGATATTTCATATAATTCATTTTATATGTTTCACCGTGTAAATTTATCCAGTAGGACTGCAACAACATCCTCAATCAGCCTAGAATGATGTAATAGTGCATCGCATTGCAAAATACCATCATGCACACATCATCCAGAGTTTACTGCATCATTTTCTGATGCAATGCAATGCTACTGCCAGGCGGCTGCTAAAGTAAGCTGACGTCAGCAGCGCACTATAGAAAGCCCTGTCAGAAAGGTTGAGCATTGAAAATATTTCAGACTTTGTGCGAGACAGTTTAAGCTACTGTTCCATAGAATTGTTATTATTTTATCCATTTAGGCACAATACAGAACAGTAATGCCTCGAAAGTGCGTTAATAGCATGGACAATTTCTGGTCTATTTGTGGGGAAGTGACATTTGCCAACCAGAAGAAAAGTATCACTTCTCAAGTGAAGAAGGCTTATCATCTTTACTTCAGATGCAAGGTTGGTGACCAAGACAAGCCTTGAGCCCCGCATATATGCTGTGCTACATGTACAACACAGCTTTCACAGTGGTTAAATGGCAAAAGACCATCAATGCCATTTGCAGTCCCCACAGTGTGGAGAGAGCCAAGCAACCACATAAAAGACTGCTACTTCTGCTTGGTTCCTCCTCTTTCCGACGGAATAACAAAGCAAAAGGAGTCGAGAATAGTCTACCCAAACACTCCATCTGCACTAAGACCGGTTCCACATGGTGAGGGACTTCCTATTCCAGAACCTCTGGCAGAATATTATCTTGATTCATCTAATGAGGACAAGGATGACTAAATGACCTGGTTCGTGATTTGGACTTATCCAAGAACAAGGCAGAATTGCTAGGATCAAGACTGCAACAATGGAATCTTCTAGAAGAAGATGTCACAATTACTTTATATTGAAAGTGCCACCAGCAGTTGGAGCCTTTCTTCAAAAAGGAAAGTACTCTGGTATCCTGTTCCAATACTGAGGGCCTCATGAATGCTTTAGGAATCACTCATGACCCAAAAGAATGGGGACTATTTGGAGACTCTTCGAAACTGAGTCTTAAGGCTGTGCTTTTGCACAATGGAAACCGTCTTCCATCTAGTCCAGTAGTGCATGCTGTCCACATGAAAGAGACATACGATAACTTAAAGCAGCTACTGAATTCCATTGAGTATAACAAGTACAGCTGGCACGTCTGTGGTGATTTGAAGCTAGTTGCCCTTTTAATGGGACCGCAGCAGGGATGTACAAAATACATGTGTTTCTTATGTGAGTGGGATAGCCAAACAAGTGAATTGCACTGCTTGTGGAAGGAATGGACTTGCAGACAAAATGTAGCACTTGGAGAGAAGAATATCCAGCACCCAGCTCTGGTCAAAACTCACAAAATCCTGCTACCACCCCTTCACATCAAACTAGGGTTGATGAAGAATTTCATGAAAACCATGGACCAGACTTCGCCAGTTTTCCAATACCTGTGTGAAAAATTTCCACGACTCAGCAAAGCAAAGATTAAAGAGGGAGTTTTTGTGGGTCCTCAGATTTGAGAGCTCTTCAAAGATGACCGGTTCAACAACTTGCTGCAGGGTGATGCAAAACAAGCATGGAATGCTTTTTGCCTAGTGTCTACAAACTTTCTTGGGAATGTTAGGGCAGAAAACTACAAGGAACTAATAGAAGACATGCTGATGCAGTATCAGAAACTTGGCTGCAATATGTCTCTAAAGATCCACTTCCTTCATTCCCATCTGGGTTTCTTCCCTGAAAACTGTGATATGGTTAGTAATGAACATGGCGGACGTTTTCATCAAGATATTGCATCAATAGAACAAAGATACCAGGGAAAATGGTCCACTACAATGCTGGCTGACTACTGCTGGACACCCTCCAGAGATGCTCCTGAAGAGCTATATAAGAGACAAGCGAAGAAATCTAAGAAGTAGTCTATGACTTTATTTTTTACAGGTATTAACCGTAGGCCTATTACTATTGGCATGCATTTCGTGATGAAAAAATCAATTTATTGCAGATTACGAAAAAAACTAGAGCCAAAATTAGAATTTGACTGTCATATTCATGTTGAGCACAAACAAATTGATAGGAAATGACCAATTTTATTTCAGTAACATGACTTTTTTTTAAAAAAAGATTTATTTATTTATGCATACATGCTGGGGCACAGGCCAGAGGCATGGGGCGGCGAGAGGGTTCACCAGAGACAGAGTGGAGAGCAGAACAGGCAGATCGACGGAAATACACTGCTGAGGGGAGCAGCGGGCAAAGCAGGAGAGGTCTGCCGTGCAGTGTGGTAATCTCCCCGGCAGGGCGTAGAACTCAGTCGCCTCTGCCCAGTCGCCTCTGCCAACAGCTCCACAGCGCAGCACTTAACCACTGCACCACCAGGGAGGCCCAGTAACATGACTTTTGTAAAAATTTGTTGATCAGTGTAATTAGCGCTCCAGTGGACTACGTGAGATTCAACTGGACTCTGGACAAAAAAACCCCCAAAACCCCTGTTGGCTTTATCAAGTGATACAGAGACAGAGTCACATTGGGAAGAAGACCATGTGACAGCGGAGGCAGAGACTGGAGTGATGAGACTCCAAGTCGAGGAATGCCCTGATGACCTTGGAATGCTGCACGGAATTGATGCTTCCTAAGAGCCTTCAGAAGGAAGCAAGCCTGGGATGCCTTGACTTCAGAGTTCTGGCCTCCAGAGCTGTGAGAGCACAGATTTCTGTTGTTCGAAGACCCTGGATTGTTGTTTGTGTTTTTTTTTTTAAGATTTATTTATTCATACAAGCTGGAGTACAGGCCAGAGGCGTGGGGGCAGTGAGAGGGTTCACCAGAGACAGAGTGGGGAGCAGAACTGGCAGATGGACGGAAATACACTGCTGAGGGGAGCAGCGGGAGAGGTCTGCCGCACCATGTGGGAATCTCTCCGGCTGGGCGTCGAACTCACGTGGCCGCTGCTGACAGCTCCACAGCGCGGCACCCAACCAACCGCAGCACCACCAGGGAAGCCCCTGAAGACCCTGACTGTGATACTTTATTCTGGCAGTTCCAGGCCCCTCATGCAGCTACTAGGGAGTTTCTTTCCTGAGACACAGGGAACTTATTTGATGGTCAGGCTTCCCTCAAGAACTTGCAGGCAGCCATGCTGTAACTGTTTAAAACTGAGGGGTAGCTGGAGACTCTTCCTACTCAGCCCTTCCTCCCCCCACCCCAGACTAACAGCTCCACCTGCCCTCATCAGCCCCTCCTGTGTTCTTTCCCCTCGCATTCCCTGTGCACAGCCTGCTCTTCCTCTTCATGGGGCCTGAACTTTGACTCCCATATCTCAGATTCCATGGTTTTAAGAATCTGCCACCTTTGCTCCATCTATTCCTTTTTTGTTTCTGTTTTCCCTCAAATAGTTTAAAGCACACGCCACACATACCATTTCACCTGTAAGTCTTTCAGCATATATCTCTTCATATAAAATCACAATCACATCAAAGAAATACACCACAGACTGATAGCTGGCAGTAAGTGCCATGGAGAAAAACACAGCGGGATAACAGTGGGCACTGTGTGGGGCCACACAGTAGCCTGAGACAGCAGGGAAGTCCTTTCAGAGACATGGCTTCAGAGACACTTGCCACAAGGGGGAAGCTTGTTGCAGGGAGATGAAGGCATGCACAGCATATAGGGGGAGCCTACCTGGTGGCCCCCAATTATCATTCTTATATTTTTTGGCCTTGGGTCCCTTTACATTCCTCAAAATCATTCCTGATCCTTGGGCCTCCCCTGTGGCGCAGCGGTTAAGCACTGCACTGTGGAGCTGTTGGCAGCGGCGACGCGAGTTTGACGCCCTTCCGGGGAGAATCTCACATGGCGCGGCAGACCTCTCTTGCCTTGCCCGCTGCTCCCCTCAGCAGTGTACTTCTGATCTGCCTGTTCTGCTCCCTGCTCTGTCTCTGGTGAACCCTCTCGCCGCCCCACGCCTCTGGCCTGTACCCCAACTTGTGTGTATAAATAAAAAATAAATCTTTAAAAAAAAAATCATTCCTGATCCTCCCCCAAAGCTTGTGCTTTCTGTGATTTATAGTTATTGCTGTTTATCATGTAGGGATGAAAATGGAAACATTTAAAGAAATGTGTACCAATTTCCTACTAATAAATATTTATGTCAATATAAAAGTAATATCTTTCGATGAAAAATAATTATTTTCCAAAGACATTTTTTAGATTTATTATTTTTATTTATTTATGCATGTAAGAACTGGGGTGTAGGCCAGAGGTGTAGGGGGTGAGGGAACTCACCAGAGACAGAGTTGGGAACAGGACGGGCAGATTGACTGAAGTACACTGCTGAGGGGAGCAGCGGGCGAGACAGGAGCGGTCTGCTGTGCCATGTGGGTTAGCTCCCTGGTTGGGGATTCAATTCAGGCTGCAGAGGCTCTGGATAGCTTCATAGGGCTAAGACTTAAACCCTGCACTACCAAGGAGGACCGCAAAAGAATTTTTTAAATAAGATCTGTGGCATTATTTTGTGTTTTTGTCAAGCTCTCTGCTATTTGGCTTAATAGGAAAACTGCTGGATTTCCATAGCTGATAGCGAGTTCGGCCTGTTGTGATATGTTGCTTTGATCGAAGTGTATGAAGAAAATCCAGCTTCACACACATAATGGAGCTGGGAAAGGGAGGGAAGAGTATTTTCCTAAAAAGAATGTTCCTCAAAGGAATAGCCTTTCTAAATAATTGCGGGTATTTTTCTTTGTGGCTCTGCCAAAAGCAGACAAATTTCTAACAGGAAAATTGCAAAGTGGAATGTGAAATCATCTCAATGAACTTTTTGTTCTCTGTTAGATAAGAATCCATTGGTCTCTCTCGTACTTGAATGAATCTTTTCCTCATGCATGACTTTATAACATCACACATCACAAGGGTCATTTGGAAAATATTGATTCACTGAGTTATGCAAACCTTCCAAATGTTGAAACAGTTGCTTAAAAAAAAACTCACTTATTATATTGCCAATCTCATCAGAAAAGCCTTAAGTGCTAGGAATCTGTCCAGTCTACAATGGACATTTGTGTTTTCCCAAATTCTAATTTTTGTTTGAGAGTTCAAATGTTATCATCAGCAGTAGATGCAGCCAAGGGCTCTGAACCCTTCTGTGCAAACATCACCTTCCTTTCCAGACATCTCTCCTGCCTGCCTATGTCTATGAGGTGTTTCTGTCTTTCTTTCTTTCTTTTTAAAGAGTTATTTATTTATGCACACAAGCTGGGGTGTAGGCCAAAGGTGGGGGGCAGGTAGGGTGTGAGGATTCACCCGAGGCAGAATGGGGAGCAGAATAGGCAGACTGACTGAAGTACACTGCTGAGGGGAGCAGCGGGCAAAACAGGAGAGGTCTGCTGGGCCATGTGGGAGGCTCCCTGGCCAGGGATTGAACTTGAACTCATGCTGCAGTGGCTCTGGATAACTTCATAGTGCTGTGACTTAACCTGTTGTGCCACCAGGGAGGCCCAGTGAGGTGTTTCTTTTTACAGACCTTTTCCCTTTGCAAGAACAGGAGTGACAGCTCTCCTGTCCACCTGTGACTAAGCAGGTGCCTCTCTATTTCTCCTTTTCCAAATAAACCTGTCACTTTAAAATATAAAAATGAAAAGCCGAAACCAAAAACATTGCCTCAGTGATCCTTCTCACCATTTACTATGCTCTTGCTTTATGCTGGGTCTCTTATAAGCAATTTACACGTTATCTTGTTATTATATCCATCATCACCATGCCTTTTTGAGATAGTAGTTCTCCTATTTTACAGATGAGGAAACTGAGGTCCAGAGAGGTCAGGTACTTGCCCAAATGCGCACAGCTATCCAGAAAAGAATTTTCCTGGTAGGACAGCTCTAACTGCCATCGTCTGCTCCCTTGGGCCCAGGAATTACCTATCACTTGTTAGCCCATATATCCATTGGTTTAGATGGGGAGATGTGGCACCCCCTCTCACAAACATACTCATCAATATTTAACTCAAATGTCACCTCCTTAGAGAAACCTTATAGTCTCCCTGAGTAATAATGAAAACTCCCTTAGCATTTGTTGAATGATAGTTAAAAAATGCCAACACCTTATTTCACATGCTAGACCCATTATTTAATTTCAACATGCTTAAAAAGTAGATGCACTAACCCCTATTGTTGGTATAACAATGATTAAATATTGACAGATTAAAACCAACACAAATTCGGGCCTCCCCTGTGGCGCAGCGGTTAAGCGCTGCGCTATGGAACTGTCGGCAGTGGCGAAGCGAGTTTGACGCCCGGCCGGGGAGAATCACACATGGCGTGGCAGACTTCTCCTGCCTCGCCCGCTGCTCCCCTCAGCAGTGTATTTCTGATCTGCCTGTTCTGCTACCTGCTCCGTCTCTGGTGAAACCCTCTCACTGCCCCACGCCTCTGGCCTGTACCCCAGCTTGTATGTATAAATAAAAAATAAATCTTAAAATAAAAAATAAAACCAACACAAATCGTTCACCTTACAGTCTTGTAGATGAGAAGATTCATCAGACTAAAATCAAAGTGCAGGCAAGGCTGTGATCCTTCAGATGGTTCAAGGAGAAAATGTGCCTCTTTAGCCTTTAATGGTCACAGGTGTTCCTGAGCTCATGACTCCTTCCTCCAGCTTCAAAACCAGCTGCACAGAATCCTGAAATAAAGATCAATCTCTCTTCTTCTCGAACCTCTTCCCTCCTCGCTCCCTTCTCTCTGCTTCTATCGTCACATCTGTGTCTGCTTCTCTGACTTCATCCCTCCTTCCCTTGTGAGGACCCTGTGATGACTTTGGTTCACCCTCTAATTCGGGGACATGGCTCCACATCAGGGACCTTAATTCAATCACATCTGCACCTTCCCTCTGCCACAGCAGAGGTCCCATATTGAAGGTCCCAGTGATTAGAAAGTGGATATTTTTGGGATGTGGAGATGACCCGACTCTGCCTAACATACCTCCTTTTACAAAAGAGCCACATAGCCTGTGAATGGGGGAGTTAGGGATTTAACTCAGACATTTCATAACGTGGGGTTCCTCCATTGCCCTCAGATTCATTGAGAATAACAGGACCTGCTAAGCACTTCAGGGTCCACTGTGCTTGTTCAGATCTTGTATTGAAATCATGTGTTTGTTTCTTTCTCAGTGAGTGATTTGAAAGTCAGAACTGGTTCTCATTTACTATCATTTTTACTTTTGTTCAAGAACCATTATGATGAAAATCAACCAGTTACCACAAGTCACCAATGGATTTTCATTTCTTAAAGTTTTTTTTTTTAAGATTTATTTATTTATACATACAAGCTGGGGTACAGGCCAGAGGCGTGGGGCGGCGAGAAGGTTCACCAGCGACAGAGTGAGGAGCAGAACAGGCAGATCAGAAATCCACTGCTGAGGGGAGCAGTGGGCAAGGCAGGAGAGGTCTGCTGCACCATGTGGGATTCTCCCCGGCTGGGCATCGAACTCACATTGTGCGCTGCCGACAGCTCCACAGCGCAACTGCTGTGCCACCAGGGAGGCCCAAAGTTTGTTTTTTTTAAAAATATTTTATTTATTTATTTTTATGTAGAAGAACTGGGGTTTAGGCCAGAGCTGCAGGAGGTGAGAGGATTCACTAGAGACAGAATGGGGAGCAGAACAGGCAGATGTACTGAAACACATTGCTGAGGGGAGCCGCCAGTGAGACAGGAGAGGTCTGTGTGCCATATGTGGGTGAGCTTCCTGGCCAGGATGAACTCAGGCTGTTTAACGCTGAGGTTTAACCTCTAGGCCACCAGGAGGCCCCCGTCTCTTTTTTTTTTTTTTTTTAGAGCACAGCTTCTTTATTGGGGGTGGGGTGGCCCCCATCTCTTAAAGTCATTTTTTAAAAAAAGATTTATTTATTTATGCCAGAGGTGGGGGGTGGTGGTTTCTGGGGTGAGAAGATTCACCAGATACAGCAGAGTAGGGAGCAGAACAGGCAGATCTACTGAAATGCATTGCTGAGGGGAGTAGGGGGTTAGACAGGAGAGGGGCAAGACAGGAGAGGTCTACTGTGTCATGTGGGAAGCTCCCTGGCTAGGGATAGAACTAGTGCTTCAGTAATTGCAGATAGCTTCATAGTGCTGACCCTTTTTCACCACCAGGGAGGCCCCCTGTTAAAGTCTTTTTCCACTGCATTTGAGATTGTAATCATAGTTTGGATACAATATCTTAAACTGTTTCCCCAGCTTTTCATTATAACATTTTTTTCAAACAAAACAAATGTTATATCACTACTTAATTCAACAACTGGTAACATTTTGCCCTGTTTTCTCTATGTATGCTTGTGTATGTTTATATGAGCTTAGTTTTTGCTTGGAGCATTAAAAAGTAATTCACAGGAACCCCCAAATTCTTAAGGTGCATATCCTAACAAGAACATTCTTTCACATGAGCACAATGCAATTGTTGCACTATGAAAATTACCAATTCACTAAAAATTATCTATGTGCAAGCCATACTCAAAATTTTCCACTTGCTAAAAAAACATTTACCAGCTTAAAAAATGCACTGAGATCCAATCAGAATTCACACGTTGTGTTTGGCTATGTCTTTTAAGGTTTCTTTTTTTTTTTTTTGAAGAGCAATCCTCTGCGTTGTGCAGCATGTGAGTTCCACGCCAGGCCGGGGAGATTCCCACATGGCAAGACAGACCTCGCCTGCCTTGCCGGCTGCTCACCTCCACAGTATTTCTGTCGATCTGCCTGCTCTGCTCCCCACTGTCTCTGGCAAACCCTCTCACCGCCCCATGCCTCTGGCCTGTACCCCAGCTTGTATCATAAAATAAATAAATCTTAAAAAACAATCCTTCCCCTACTTATATTTTTCGGGTATCCAATTCTGAAAAGACCAGGAATGGACCTCCCTGTTCATCCCTGGGACTGGCTCTGCTAGACATGTTCGTTCAGGCAGTAAAACCAGTGAAAACGATTTCAAGTAATAATCACAAGCTGATTTTCATTGAGGCTGGTTCTCTTGGCCAGTGTGCTCACAGTTATGTAATTTGATCTTCACAGAAATCTGAAGAGTTAAGACATTTTGTTAGTCTCATTCACAGGCAAGGAAAGACTGATTTAGGAAAAGGGATTAACTTGGAAAGGGGGCCAAATAGGATGCAGCGTCAGGTAGGGGACTTCCTATTTCTTGAGCCAATGACCCAAAGACTGGCTGGTCTGTACTCATACATGTGTGAAATCGGTAACATTTACTAGGTGATCAGTTTGCCAGGTTCCAATGCTAAGCGCTTTAACGTTTATTTTATGTGTTTACTGAGAGATTCTCCAAGGTCTAGCAAAAGGCGTTGCACAGAGTAGGCGCTGTGACAATGTGGAACGAACAGTGTCCATACGCAGGGACTCCGCCCGTATGTTCAGCGCTGACTTCGGAAGTCCCGGCCTAGGTGGGGGCTACACGAGTTCCGAGGTCCGGGCCGATCTCAAGCCGCCGCCACCGGGCTAGGGCAATCCGCAGGTCCCGCCCAACACTCAGGTGGCTTCCCATCAGGTAAGAAGCGCGGGTCACTGGGTACTTGGGCGTTCTAAACTCCCTCCCCTGGGTCTTTTCCCTTCCGGCACTGCGGCCCGGCTCCGGCAGGCGCCGGTACGGCGCTTACCAGCCCGCACCCGGCCGGTACGCGCGGGCTCAGAGTCCACCCAGCCGGCTCCCGCCGCGCACGCCCACCTGTCGGCCGCGCATGCGCAGCGCGCGCGCCTGGCGCGCCCGGCCTCCCCGCGCCCCGCGGCGCGCGGCCAGTGCGCAGGCGCGGCGGCCGATGTGAGTGTGCTTGTGCGGGCGAGAAGATGGCGGCGGCGGGGGAAGCAGCGTGAGGAGTCGGAGGCGCGCCGAGGCTCATTGAAACGGGCCGCCATGGCCCTCCGCAAGCCGCAGGTAGCTGCCGGCCCGCGCCCTCGGCGGGAAGGGGCTCCTGGGGGTGGGCCCGCGGGCGCCGAGGCAGGCGGGCGGGCAGGCGCTCCCTGCCCGGAGCGAGCGTGTGGGAGTGGGGGAGGGCGCCGGGACACGCTGCCCGGGACTAGGCCCCGAGCCTCCCGCCGCTTCTGCGCCCGCGCCGCCCGGGCCCTGCCTGGAGAGGGCTGGGGGCGCGAAGGGGTTAAGTCCCCGGGAGGACTGGGCGCGCAGGGCGTGGAAATGGGGCCCGACGGCGAGCTGCCCCTCTGGGCGGCGGGGTGGGGGCGGCATGCAGGAGCCCCTCGGAGCGGCCGAGCCACCCAGGCAGCTCTCAGGTCGCCCCTCTGCCCGCAGCTAGCTGCAAAGATTGGGAGTGCCCTGTTACCCCTTTACCTCCAAAGGTTGCTTTCTCAGTTTGATAGATAGATCACGGGGTGTACTGCTACCGAGTCTCCAGTCACTCAGGAGCAGCCTTAGGTTACTGTTGCAAAGAAAACTCGCAATGAGTAGCAAGAACCGTACTTTTACTTGCAATGGAGTGACATCTTTTGCCCGAATCTCTCCCAGCCTGGCGGAAATGAACGCCCCTTGTCCGCACATTGACTAAAGCTTAGGGGCCGAGTCTACTCATTCCGTAGTGTAAAGAGTAAAAATGCACCTTTTGCTTTTAGGGAATGTACGTGTAGGGTTGCATTCTTATTTCGCCCACCCCACCTCGCCCAAATTACATTTACTCTGGATAAAAATCGGCATGTGGTATTATTTGTCGAGCTGGCTTTAAGACCGCTGATACGTTGACATTCAATCCCTAGAAATTATCGCTTTTATACCATGTCAATGTGTTTTTGTATTAAATAAGGGACAGTGAAACAAAGTAGCTATTCGGAAAACTGGTGGCCAGTAAATCATAACTCTTTATAAGCAGTTGGTTTTTGTTACTCTTGGGAAGGAAGCCAGTTTTAATCGTGGAATTGTGGAATTTCATACGCGAAAACTTTTTTTTTAAGTTAGATTTTTACAAGAAGCTCCAATTTCGTTAAATTTTTGAATCTTTAGATTGCATTAGGGCATTCCCTCACGTTTTTGTTCACTTTTGCATCTACTTTTGTAAGTATTGAGTATAGTTCTTTTCACAAAAGTTTTTTTTTAGTAGTTTTTACTTGGTGTAGTTTGAGTAATTTTTATAAATGCGTGATTCACAGATTTTTTTTTTCCTTAGGAAATTTGATGTTTGCCTTTTTCTCAACCTAAAATACTAATGTTTAACAATAGCTTATTAAAATTAATATTAGCACATAGAAGATTCATAGTGCACTGATATGTAATATAGTGATTTTGAAATGAAGAAACCGTGTTTAGGCATCATTTAATTTCATTGTTATAAGCACCAGTCACAATGCAAAATTGATTAAAAAGTCATAATATGTGAAAGTAATTGTGATTGCATTCATTGTTCTAGTATTTCATGTTTTATATAGTATTGCCAGTACACAGCTTTAGAAAAATGGAGTGGCAGAAGTTAGCTGAACATAATTGTTAGCAACAGTTTGGGTTTATTATTTTAATGTTTGTCTTAAAACTATTATTTTTTGTTTTAAATTGTGATTTAAATGCTTTTGAGTTCTAGTGTGAAGAAGGTAGTAAAGGAAGTCATTTGATACCTTATAAATTTTTTTTTAAGGATTTATTTATTTATGCATACAAGAGCTGGGGTGTAGGCCAGAGGTGTGTGTGTGGGGTGAGAGTTTTCACCAGAGACAGAGCTGGGAGCAGAACAGGCAGATTAACTGAAGTACACTGCTGAGGGGAGATAGGAGAGGTCTGCTGCACCATGTGGGAAGCTTCCTGGCCAGGGATGGAACTCGTGCATGCGGGGCTCTTGATAGCTTCTTAGGCTGAGACTTAACCCCTTGCACCACCAGGGAGGCACTGATACCTTATAATTCATTTTAAAAGAATAATAATGAAAATAAGTAATGAATTCATATGTGACAGGGTTTAATTATTGGATCCTGCTTGAGTCAGTCTGGGCATTTTAATAAATTTATTTTATTTAGCTGTTTAATATCCTAAGGCTGTCCTATAGCCTTCATGGCCATTCAGTAATGCAGCAAATACTGTTTGAGTGCTTACCATGTGCTCAGCAACACGATATGCATGTTACTTGTTTACTATTGGGAATGATATTCACAAACTAACTGTAAGGCTCCTGTTTTAAAATTGAACCACTAAAGTTACAATTTTAAAAATTTGTATAGATTAGATCTTATTTCCATGTTACTAGAAAGTAATGATTGAACTCTGTTCCCTGGATTGAAGCAAAACTCAAACCTTTTAATACCAGTAGCTTTCAGCATTTCTTTCAGCAAGTGCAGATGATGAACTTTGACAATTGAAGTGAAGGTACATCACTAATTTCTGAATACTTGTCATGAGGGAAACTGTTAAATGGTTTGGGCTAATTAATTTGAACCGACCAATTCTGACGTAAACTAGAAACTTTTATGATTTATAGTGACATCCCCACACTCATCCTTCGCACTGAATGTGGTTGTCCTTTGAGTGCTGCTGTCCTGGTCTGTAGCAGGCAGAGTGCTGTGCACCCCCCCCCCCCCAATCTTTTCATTACTGTAATACTGGGGCTAACATCTTACACCATGGAATTTGTTGGCTCCACTTTAAGGAGTATGGGAGAGTGTTAGTGTATTGGTGAATATCTGTTTATAATTGACAGCTGAATTAATAATTCTTGAAAGAAATAGGTTTTTATTGTTCTCATAGTGAGCAGCTATAAAGAATATTGAAATACTGATGGAATATTGGGTGATACCAGTTTTCCTTTGTATAGCAAATTACCGAGTATGTCCAAGATTAGATAGCTATTAAGCCTTAAGCCTTTGTGAGTGATGATTGCCTCAAGGTTTCTGCAGACCAACCCACAGAACAACCAGGACCGCACCCTCATGCTCTTTTTTTATTTTTATTTTTTATATATATATATTTTTATTTATACATACAAGCTGAGGTACAAGCCAGAGCTGTGGGGCGGCGAGAGGGTTTACCAGAGACAGAGCGGGTAGCAGAACAGGCAGATCAGAAATACACTGCTGAGGGGAGCAGCGGGCGAGGCAGGAGAGGTCTGCCGCACCATGTGGGATTCTCCCCGGCCGGGCGTCGAACTCGCGTCGCCGCTGCCAACAGCTCCACAGCGCAGCGCTTAACCGCTGTGCCACCGGGGAGGCCCTCATGCTCTTTAAAAAAAAAAAAAAAAAAGATTTATTTATGCATACAAGAGCTGGGGTGCAGGCCAGAGGTGTGTGTGTGGGGGTGTGTGTGTGTGAGGATTCACCAGAGACAGAGTGGAGAGCAGAACAGGCAGATTGACTGAAGTACACTTCTGCGGGGAGCAGCAGGCGAGACAGGAGAGGCCTGCTGCGCCATGTGGGAATCTCCCTGGTTAGGGATCGAACTCATGCTGCAGTGGCTGTGGATAGTTTCATAGGCTAAGACTTAACCCCTTGCGCCACCAGGGAGGCCTCCACCCTCCTGCTCTTGAGCCCGTCTAGTTGGGCCACAGTGTGCTGAAATTAGTGATTAAGAAGTGGACTCGCCTCCTTCTAAAATTCCCTCTGGAGCAAAAGACAGGACGGACTTACATTCCAGTACTCTTTTATGTAGAACTGACATCATTTGAAGAGTGGTTCACATAGGAAAACTTGAGGAAAAGATTACAGAGCTTAATGAGTATTTAATGCCGAGCCTAGTGGACCATTTCCTTAGTGCTGTGCTCAGACTATAAATATAAAAAATAATAGAGAAAAGTTGTATCACCCCTACTTGTATCATCCCTATCACGGGAATGTTTTCTTTTCTTTTCTTTTTTTTTTTTTTTACAAATTTCAGCCAGGTAAATACTTTATTAATGGACCTGATTTTTCCAGTGGCACATTAAAGGTGGTTAACTGTTGATGGCACTTCCTGATAGTATATGAAAGTATGAAAAACAGCAGGAAGAGCTGGCTTTTGAATTTGTAATTAAGCTGTTGAATTTCTATTTACTGCCACACATGCAAGAATCACTGTGGCACAAAACATAAATCTTTTGCAGTGGAATTCACTGGCCTTGGGTCATTGGATTACTGTCATTCGTCACTTCAGCAGTGTAGATGCTCCTTTCCAAAGACTTACATGTGCTTGGGCTGCAGTTTTCTGGTTATTGAAGTGATCTGGAAAGGGCTTTCTGGGACTATTTTTGTCAGTCCAGCCTGGATTGAGAGCTAGTGCAGGTAAAGGAAAGGCAGCCCATGGGGTCCGTTCATTGTATTTTTTAAAGATTTATTTATGCATACAAGCTGGGGTGTAGGCCAGAGGTGGGGTGTGTGTGAGAGGATTCACCAGAGGCAGAGTGGGGAGCAGAACAGGCAGATCGACTGAAATACACTGCTGAGGGGAGCAGCGGGTGAGACAGGAGAGGTCTGCTGTGTCATGTGGGAATCTCCCTGGCCAGGGATCAATCTTGTGCTGCAGTGGCTGCGGATAGCTTCATAGTGCTGCGATTTAACCTGTTGTGCCACCAGGGAGGCCCATATATTATTTGTTTCAAGGATCAAAAATTGTGGAATTTATCATAAACCAGGAGGTGGAGTCTTCAGAATGTAGACTTTCCAGGAGCTGGCTGTTTTGTGACTATTAGAAAACTGCTCAGTCCTCACTCCCTTGTCAGCAGAAGACCTGAGAAGCCAGAAGCTGTTGACCACTAGCTCCATACTGCCTGTTTCTTTAAATAAGGACATACCATTCTTGCTCTGGTTGCCTCCTCTGGGAATAAAGAAGGTGAGGGGTGGAGGTACCAGTGTAGTTTGGAACTGAGAGAAAGGGAATGTGCTGGGGATTAGAGCAGATCTTCTGGAAGGCCTCTTTCTGACTTGAGATTTGTTAGCTGTGTGCAGGAGGTCACACACTAATAATGGCCATTCTGAGGATTCTCAGGCTTTTCTTAGTTATCTTTCTTCAGAGCAAGTTCTCATTTATTTTTCTAGTATCTAGTACTGTGACCCATCTCCTAAGCCCACACACGTATTTCGTGTCTCCCAACATGTGCATTAGAAATGAGAGTGCCTCCTGATGGAAAGCCTGGGCCCAGTCTTGTTCCTGCAGGACCTGATTCTTCTAGCTTCTGGCTTCCCTCTCTCCTTTCTTATTGTGGTGGGTTTTAGTTTCCCCATTTGTCCATTTATGAAGAAATGCTTTTTTTAAATCTGTTTATTGGATGCAGACAGGTATGCCCTTTTACTTTTGGCAAGGCAATCTCAAAAGTATCAAAAGAATCACTATGACAGCTTTAAATTTATGTTCTTGTTGGAACTACTGTGAAAAACATATGTATGTTTGTTTGTTAAATAATAGGTGTGTATCGGGTATACCCTGCTGTGAGAAACTGAGTGTAGAAAAACATAGGTGTGAAAACTGCACAAAGTAGAGGGGTTCGTATTACAGACCTGTTGTGGAGGCCCTGGCTGGGATGGGAGGAGAGGTGTCTCCCCCCTGCCCCCCATTCTTTTCGTTACTTGCAACACTGGGGCCAACATCTTCCACCATGGAATAGTGCCCCTGCACTCCCCCCACCCCACTATCCCCACCCCAGCTGTAGTCCTTAGATGAGAGCCCTCGGGCTAAGCTGGAGTGGGAGGGACAGCTTTTTGGATCTTTTTCTTATCTTGCTGTCCACAAAAATAGAAGACAGTATCGAGTGCCTATCAAAAATAAAATTTTTGTGTTTTGAGATATATTGAGTAAAGTTGAATTTCCGTGTGATAAATTTTGTGAGCCATGAACTGTGCGAACAAGGACTACCCAAGAGCATGTAATGTATGATTGTAGAAAATTTGGCTGTCTTTGGATTTAAAGAATTAGTCTGCATTGCCTAATTGTTCTCCCATAATCGTGATGTGTCCTTTGACCTGAATATAAGCAGCACATGTAAAATCTTACTGTATTCGTTTAAATTTAGTCAGGACCAATTAGCTTGTGAATTTACTTGATTCTATTAGTTGTCAGAAGGCTTTCTAGTGTTTTTTTTCTTGGTGGTGTTCCTACTTCAGACAGTTTATAACTCATGGAATGAACAGTGTCTCTCTTGGGAGACTTTCATCTTGTATCACTAAAATATGTACTCTCCCTATTCTTTCTGAAAGTATCAATCTTTTTCCTTTTGCTAGGACATGTTGACGCTTTGGAGGAAACAGAAGAGAATTTGAAAATGAAGTTTAATTCTAGCGTTGTTGGAGATTCTTGCCCAATGTTGTAAAATGTTTTTCTTGATATTTTAAGTAATAAAGTCCCATAGCTGGCTGCCAAGACTGTGTCTGTTTTTTTGAGATCTGATGTAGGCTTTCTGGGTAGATCTGATTATTGGACAAGGAAGAACATATTTATTGTAAAACACTAAGCATTCTGTTATCACTTGAAGACTTTCATACTATGTATTAAGTGCTCTGGCTTGTTTGATCCTTTCAGCAGCTCTGTGGTGTTTGTGATTCTCACCGTTTTACAGATGAATAAAGTGATACCCAGAGAGGTGGTGACTTGAAGTCACATTGTAGATTCTTTGCTTTTTCTACTTTGCCTTAAATTGCTTTTCTAGAGAGACTGATAAAAGCATAATACTTCACATTATGACTTTCCCATAGTATTTCCTCAGTACAAGTTTATGGAATGGACAAATGAAGTAAATATTTAAATATTTCAACATAGTGATATGTTTGTTACTTAAGAAGTGATAACTATTGCTAAGTTTTGTGTTTGCAGGAGTGCATTTTGATAAAAGTCCTTTATGATTTTGTTTTTATTTTATAGTTCAAAGATTGATTTATTTTTGCATACAAGCTGGGGTGCAGGCCAGAGGTGCGGGGCGGTGAGAGGGTTCACCAGAGACAGAGTGGGGAGCAGAACAGGAAGATCGACTGAAATACACTGCTGAGGGGAGCAGCGGGTGAGGCAGGAGAAGTCTGCTTTGCCATGTGGGAAGCTCCCTGGCTGGGCATCGAACCCACGCCACAGCTTCTCACAGCTCTTCAGTGCTGCACTTAACCTGCTGGGCCGCCAGGGAGGCCCATGATTTTGTTCTTAAATACAAAGTATAGACACTCTTTCTAAAAGATACAAACAATACTAAGTATTTAAAGTAAAATGAAAAGTCATTCTCTTCCTCTCCCTTCCTTTTTTTTTTTTTTTTAAGATTTATTTATTTATACATACAAGCTGGGGTCACAGGCCAGAGGTGTGGGGCGGCGAGAGGGCTCACCAGAGACAGAGTGGGGAGCAGTACAGGCAGATCAGAAATACACTGCTGAGGGGAGCAGCGGGTGAGGCAGGAGAGGTCTGCCACACCATGTGGGATTCTCCCTGGCTGGGCGTGGAACTCGCATGGCGTGCTGCCGACAGCTCTACAGCGCAGCACTCAACCGCTGCGCCACTGGGGAGGCCCTCTTCCTCTCCCTTCCTTAATCCCTATGATGATGTATATTTTCTTTGCTCTTTGCTTTTTACCGTTATGGCTTCCTCCTCCTCCTCCTTTATTTTTGGTTTCCATTGTGTCATATAGTGTGTTCTAACCAGCTACTGAGCCAAACTTTGTGGAGCAAATCTTTTTAAAAAAAATTTAAGGCATATTCAAATGTACTAAGTTTTCATATCTTTACCCAATTTTGCCAGTGAATGTTGCAGATACTCTTAAGGTTAAAGTGACTCACTGGATATAGTTTACTGAGCACTGAGGATATGCTGTAAAAATCTTTACGCAATAAAATATTTCCTAAACAGCTTTTTAAAAAAAGTATTTGAAGACACTTCAGTCTTAATTCTAGCTGCCATGGTGTCTGGTTCTTATATTGTGGAGACAGCTCTGATTTAGAATTGAATTCTTTGCCATTGGTCATCTCTGCATGGAGATCACTGAGAGGACAGACCTTTCTTCAGTTGGAGAGATTGGTAGGTCAGAAGCCCACGTGAATAGTGGGGAATTGGATAATTAACCTGACTTTTTCCATGTCATCATTAAAATCAGGTTTTCTCTTTCCCCTTTATGGCAATGGCAAAGAATAAAACACTCCTACTGTCCACCTCAGTTCCTCTCCTGAGGCAGCCAATCAGCCAGCTCTGACTAACCCATTGCATAACTAAGTCTTCCAAGGGTAGCCTGCTCTTTAGCATTCACTTGGCTCTTCGACACTTTCATTCAGAACCACATATAAAGGGCTTCATATCTTTTGTGATTGTTCTGACAAGTTTTGGTAGCTGGACATCAGGAGTATGGCGAGTTCTGTGCTTTAGAAGTGGCAGAGTAGTGGGGGAGAGGCTGATTGGTGAGTCTTGCTTAAGGACTCTCCCCCTCTAATGAAGTGGGAATGACCTGGTCAAGGACTTTGGTCACTCACTCCACAGTTGCTGAGTGCCTGCTGTGTGCCAGGCACCGAGGATGGTGTGGTGAGCACAACCAGGCATCGTCCCTCTTTACTGAGGCACTTACCACTCAGGTTCAGGAGTGCGTGTGCCCTTCCAGGCACACTCATGTCCTCAAGGAAGGGGACACACACAGTCTGTAAGTGTGGCCTGTGGAAGTCAAGGAAGGGTTCCTCTGCAAGAGGCGCCGTCATGGAGCTGCACAGCATGGGAAGGTGGCCCTGTGGCTGGAGGGAGTTTGGCACATGTAAGAGAACTTGGGGGAAATCTGTGTGTCCTGAAGTCATCCTTTCTGAGAAGAATGGAAGGGGGTGCTACAGCATTTGACCGTGGCACCTCATCAGGTTGCAGTTTGGGCTCACACTCCTAGCACCCAAGGCAGAGATGACTGTGATGGGTCACCAAGGCTAGGTGATCAGGAGACGAGGTGGAAATGCTCTTGGACTTTGGGCTAGGGTTGGGGAGGGATGGGAAGGGAGGTGGCACTACTCAAGATAGACTGAGGTGTAAAACATGGATTGAAAAGGGGAATGGGACTGTGTCAGGGGAGCTGCGAAGAGGCCCCTCCGGAAAGGTGACTTGTGGGCGGAGAAGCTGCGTTCATGGCTGTGAGAAGGCTGCGGGACACGGCAGGGATTAGGGAGTGCAGGCACCACTCTGTTCTGTCTGTAGTGCTGGTTGAGATGATTGTACAGGGTGTTGATTGTCAAGTTTCATTTTTGAGGCTCTCCTCGAGATACGGGAAAGTACTCTGCTCACCTCAGCACCTCGAACACCTAAAACCCCAAAATTTTTGGGGGAGGAAATGTAGGGCATTCCCTTGGGGACGTCATAGGTATATTAATGCTGATAAGAACCCTTGAATGTCCTCAGTGATAACTGGAGAGAGTTGTTAGGGAAGGTCAATCAGGGACATTACTCACTACTGACTGCCTTTAAAGGGGTGGGGGGCGCCTTTATAAACAAGCATAAGGAAACCAAATAGGAGAGAGACAATCAACAATCAGGGGAGGGGGGGAGGAGGGAGGCCGAGGGAGGAAGGAAAAGCGCACAAAATGGAATAGAAAAGAACACAAGGGACCACGGAGATGGATCACGGGTGAATTGGTGGTGGGCTACCCAAGGGGAATACAAAATGTAAAAGACATAAATAACAATAAAAATATATATATTAAAAAAAAGACTATTAAAAATTAAAAAAAAATAAAAACAAACATTTCTTACTTGGTTATCCTCCTAGAAATTAATCAGTTAGGAAAAACACATCATCTGTAATATCCCATGACTCTTAGGTGACTTCTTTAATATTCTGAAGTGCTCTCCTTCAATGCTTTTGTAGTAAAGGTTAGACATTTGGGATGAAGTTGCAGAAGAGCGTTTCTTAACTTGGGATTCTTGGTCACGATCACCTGGTACCCAGACTCCTGAGTTGGGATCCCCCTAAATCTGTGTTTCAGGCAACTTCCTTAGGTTTTCTGGGCCTGACTTGCTCGTTTCGGAGCCTGCATATGGTTTTGTTTTCACCCTTTTTTTTTTTTTAAACTTACCCTGCTAAGCACTTTCCCATGATGAGGATTAACAATCATATTTTGGACAATTTTTAAAGGCTTTCCAGATATTAGGTGTGAACAACAGCTCTAACAAAACATAGGTTAGTAGGACTCTGAGAAATGATGTTACATAATTTCAGTGCTCAGTGGATGAATTGTGGAAAAAGACAGTATCAGGAAGCTGAACTGTTTGCCACTGAAGATCCACCTCACTAAGTCTTCAGAATGAGATTACAGGGGCCTCCCTGGTGGCACAGCGGTTGAGCGCTGCGCTGTGGAGCTGTCGGCAGCACGCGATGCGAGTTCGACGCCCGGCCGGGGAGAATCCCACATGGTGCGGCAAGACCTCTCCTGCCTCACCCGCTGCTCCCCTCAGCAGTGTATTTCTGATCTGCCTGTTCTGTTCCCCACTCTGTATCTGGTGAACCCTCTCACCGCCCCAAGACTCTGGCTTATACCCCAGCTTGTATGTATAAATAAATAAATCTTTTAAAAAAAAAAAGAATGAGATTACAGTTTAGGTTGAAGTTTATTAGCTAATTAATGAATTCCTTTTAATTGAGGTATAATTAACGTAAAACATCAGTTCCAGATGTACAGCGTAATAATTTGACATTTGTAGATATTGTGAAATGGTCGCTACAGTAAGTTTGATTAACATCTCATCATACGCCATTACAAGGTTTTTTTAAAAAAGATTTATTTATGCTACAAGCTAGGGTGTAGGCCAGAGGTGTGGGATGGGTGAGGGGATTCACCAGAGACAGAGGGGAGCAGAACAGGCAGATTGACGGAAATACACTGCTGAGGGGAGCAGCAGGTGAGGCAGGAGAGGTCTGCTGCGCCATGTGGGAAGTTCCCCGGCCGGGCATGGAACTCGTGCTGCAGTGGCTGCTGATACCTTCATAGTGCTGAGACTTAACCTCTTGCGTCACCAGGAAGGCCTCCCCCCCACAGTATTATTATTAATGGTGTAAATTACTTGTATTATAGTTGGAAGTTGCTACTCTTGTCCACCTTCACTCGTTTAACCCATCTTTTCTGTTTCTGCCAGCCAGTCTGTGCTTTGCATCTGTGAGCTCTTTTACATATAGTGAGGTTATATGATATTTTTCTTTGACTCATTATAGTACCCCCAAAATTCTTCCATGTTGTCACAAGGGGTAAAATGTCCATTTTTATGGTGGAATAATATACTGTGGTTATGTATACACACACACACACACGTACATACGTGTACACTGCATTTCATCCATTCATCCATCAAGCGGGCATATGTTTTCATATCTTGGCTCTTGTAAATGATGCTGCAGTGAACATGCAGCATCTCATCAAGTGAGTATGCAGATAACTCTTCAAGTGAGTCTTTTTGTTTCCTTTGAATAAATACCCAGCAGTGGATTTGCTGGGTCATATGCTAGTTCTATTTTTGAGGAACCTTTATACTCTTTTTCCATTGTCACTGCACAATTTACATTCCCACCAATAGTGCACAGAGGTTCCTTTCTCCATATCCTCTCTAGCATTTGTTCTTGTCTTTTTGATAAATGCCATTCTCACAAATGTGATTTGTGATTTTGATTAGTTTTTTCCCAATAATTAGTAATGTTGAGCACCTTTTTGTGTACCTGTTGGTATATGTATGTCTTTGGAAAAATGTCCATTTGATCCTCTACCCATTTTTTAGTTGGTTGCTGTTTTGCTTTTCAGTTTGTGTTTTGGGTTCCTAAGACCAATTTCCGGCATGGTGGAGGCTTCCCCACCACCAAACAGTTGGACACCAGCATGGTGTCCAAGAAATCAACTCCACTCTCACACTGTCTACCTGGGAATAGCATGTCAATTTTCACAGTTTCCACAGGTTAGGGGCTCAGTCTCCCAAAACCATACTCCATCTCAGAGCACAAGCTCCAGGCGGCTACTGGGCTTCTGTCCCACAATCTGTAGATTGGAGGGTCCCATGGCATCCTCTGCAAACCTCAGGTGTGTTTTGCAAGCCCAGATTATTATCTACGCTTCTGACCAACTATAAATCAGACGTTCTGAGGATACCCTCCTATTTGAATAATTTGCTAGAACAGAACTCAGGAAATTAATTTGCTCACTAGATCACTGAGTTTTATTACAAAGGTTACTATTCAGGTACAGCCAGATGGAAGAGATGCTTAGGGCAGGATATGGGGAAAGGTAGGTAGGTGCACCATTCTCTCACAAATCTCCACATGTTCACTGACCTGCAAGCTCTCCTATTTGGACTTTTTTTTTTTAAAGATTTATTTTTTATTTATACAGACAAGTGGGGTACAGGCCAGAGGCGTGGGGCGGTGAGAGGGTTCACCAGAGACGAGAGGGTAGCAGAACAGGCAGATCAGAATTACACTGCTGAGGGGAGCAGCGGGCAAGGCAGGAGAGGTCTGCCGTGCCATGTGGGATTCTCCCCGGCTGGGCGTCGAACTCGTGTCGCCGCTGCCGACAGCTCCACAGCGCAGCGCTTAACCGCTGCGCCACCGGGGAGGTCCCTATTTGGACTTTTATGCAGACTTCATTATGACATAGGCATCATTGATAATGGCATTGGTATTTGAACTGTACCTCTGTTCCTCTTCCCTCCTCACAGGGGGTGGGACTGGAAGTTCGAACCTTCTAATCACTTGGTGCGTTCCCACAACAAACCCCTCCTCCCCCAGGTGCTTCCTAAAAGTCATCTCAATATAACGAGACACTACCAGTGCCTCTAGGAGCCGTGAGGCTCTCTATGATGAAGCATATACATTTGATCAGTATGTATGGTCTAATATATGACCAAATATATATACACTTCCTATAAATCATATTCTCGTGAAGTTGCATGATTTTTTTTGTATGTTTTGGGTATTAATCCTTATTAGATTATGATTTGCAGTTTTATCTCCCATTTGGTAGGTTTCATTTTCATTTGGTTTATGGTCTCCTTTGCCAGGTGGTAGCTTTTTAGTTTGATATTGTATCACTTGCTTATTTTGGCTTTTGTCGCATTTACATATCCAAAGCTTGTTTTCTTTGTCTTTTTTTTTTTTAACACTTAAAAGGACATATTTATTAGGAAAAGAAGAAAGAAAAGAGAGGCACATGTATAGTCACAGGCGGGCAGGAGAGCTGCTGCCACAATGTTTTCTTTCGCATAGGGGTGTAAAGATGCTCCCAGAGTTGAAGAGATGCCTGTGGGCAGTGGGGCAGCCCAGGCTCCACTGCAGCGCCTTTCACTGTAACCAGCGGGTGGCCCCAAAAGTTGGAACTAACGTTCTAATCCATTCTGAAGCCTGTGGCCAAGAGCTCTTTGAGAACTTGCACACATCACTAAGCCACTTTGTCATCAGAAGTTCTTGCAGCCCTTTTTTGTTGCCTGTTGTACATTTGTCAGCTTAGGAAATTCTTCTTGCCTTGAATTTGTCACAACCTGGTGTGGGAATAATTCCTTGCTTCTTATAGAACTCTGGCTTTTCCATGCCGTCAGTACACTGAATTAAGTGCCAGGAGCATAAACTTTCCTTTTCTTTCATGACTAGAGTTCTTTCAGTGAGAAAGAGATAAGTGGCTTTAAAAAAAAATCTTAAGCATTCTAGTTTTGACTAGAAACTGGAAACTTGACTAAAACTGAAACTTCACATACAGTGATACTGTAGCAATATCTTAGCAGTGACTAGTCTTGGACACAGAGTTACCAAGCTGCTGTTTGGGAAGAGTTTGCCTCTCATGCTGGGGCACATATTGAACAAAAGGTTTAATTTTCTTTTTAAGGTGGACAGAAAGTAAAGTTGCTGTCCACCCCCCTCCCCCTTGTTTCTTTAGGGGATGGAAATGTAAATTTGAGTTAGCTTTGTTAATTAGCTGGTTCACTTTATGAGAAAGGAAAAGCATCCCGTGTCTGTAGTAGCCTACCCCCCACCCCCCCACCAGTCCTGGTATGCCATATCCAGAGGCCTGTGGTGTGTCCAGAGCCTTGAAAGGAAGATGTGGCCAGCCTGGTGGAGGGAGCCTTACACCAGCACTTGTACTGGGGCTTTGGCAGATACTCTCAAGTGAGAGGCCACGGCTCGAGGAGTGAGGGCTCTAGGAGTGAGGGCTCGAACTTGAGCTGCAGTAGCTGCGAATAGCTTCATAGTGCTGAGACTTAACTCCTTGCGCCACCAGGGAGGCCCAGATTGTCATTTCTGCATTAGGAGGCCTGGGTCGCCCCAGCTTTTTTTTAAGGGTTTTTAGCACTGTCCGTTGTTTCCCTGTTGTGTGGAATCCAGGTGACTGGATGAAACAAGCTGTGTTGGACTGAGTGCAAGTAGTCCTGAGATGAGAGATCAGTTATTGATGCAAATAAATGCTTCACTGTTGCTGGCCGTAAGCCTCTGTTCACCTGGTCGGGGTCCCTGCCAGTATTCCCCCCAATTCCGTGGAGCAGCCATTGTTTCCAGGTCAAAGGCCTATAGGTCAAGGATGAGGCCCTGGGAAGAGAAGTTTCCAGTTGGCTTTCTTCAATTTTTCTTTTCCTGCTCCTTTGTCACCTTTGGTATTCCAGCCAATGTATTCATTCACCCCTTGGTTATTTTGAGCTCAGCTAAGTGCCAGGCACTGTGGGCACAAAAATGAATGTGAACAAGTTGTCTCTGTCTGGGCCACTCTGCTGTGAACATACTCCTCCCCTCCGTCCATGTGACTTGCTCTCGCCCTGGGCACTCTGTGTCATGGTGACTTCTCAGGGCCTCTGCCCTCTTTACTTTGCAGCTTCCTTCACTCTCTGCTGTCTTGCCTGGCTTTCTCTAGAGCATTAATCACTACCTGTTAGCCTGACATAGTTCATTTGTTCATTTTCTGTCTCCCCCACTAGAATGTAAATTAATATGGGTAAGTTTGTCTGTTTTGTTCACTCATATTTCACCAGGCTCTCAAGAATAAGTGTTTAGTAAATATTTATTGATGAATAAATTAATGAAAGGTAAAAGACACTGTATCTTCTGCAAGTCCATTGTCAAGTATGGAAAAAGAGGCTAATCAATTGTTATAATCCAGAGTGAGTAATTCAACAGGTTTGTTTGGAAAATAGTTTGCAAAGATCAGACTCTGGGACTGAGTTCTATGGAGAGGTCAACTCGACCAATGGGGGCCAGATAGAAAGCACTGGACATGGGTGACCCAGCATGCACAGCAGCAGGGACATGCCTGGGGAGCTCTGCTGCCTGGGAAAGTGGGGGAGGAACGTAGCTGATGAGTCCAAGACACACAGGTGGCTAGTCCCGAAGGCTCTTGCACACTGTCCTACAACCTTTTATTCCAGAAGATCATGAGCTCTTGAGAGGTTGTTCCTAGGGAGGCTTCAGCCACCAGGGTCATTGTTAAAGCATCAGGTAGCACGTGAGGTGGACTGGAGGCGGGTGCTCCCAGACACCCAGTGCAGAAGGGCTGAGGGCTGACTCGGGTGGTGGCAGTGGCAGAGGAAATGAAGTATGGGGTGACTCGTGGAAACTAGGTAGCCTCATTTAGTATGTTTCTGCTTTAATAAGATAGGATTCTGCTGTGTGTTTGGTAAAATATTTTCCCCCTCACTTCTTGCATTGTGAATATCCTCACCAATTAAAAAGTTGACCCTTCAGTATTAACTTTAAATCCTGTGGTGTATTCACAAGTTATATTTCATCCATGCTAAAAACCGTGATCTCGAGCAGTTTTTCAGTCCATTTTTTTAGTTGTGTCTGTGAATTACCTGATTTCGCAGAGCTAATTATTGCACAGTATTGTAAACTGAAAGATGAATAGCTTTAATTCATTGATTATTTTTGAGGGCAGAAGGATAGTTATATTTTGCTATGTAATATTAAGAAAAATAGTACTAATTTAAGAGTTGAATTTTTTTGGTTTGGATTTTAAAAGTATGTACTAGTTTAATCAAAAGTAAGCTATGTACATGGAATAATTGAAACAAATTGAGAAAGAAATTTTCCTAAAATACCTGAGGTAAGCAGTTGGCTTGTGTTTGGTGAATGTTAGTTAACTATTACACTGGTAAACAAATTTTTACAAAAGTCATGTTACTGAAATATAATTAGTCATTTCCTATCAATTTATATGTGCTCAACATGAATATGACAGTCAAATTCTAATTTTGGCTCTAGTTTTTTTTGTAATCTGTAATAACTTGATGTTTATATCACGAAATGCATGCCAATAGTAATAGGCCTACGGTTAATACCTGTAAAAAATCAAGTCATAGACTAGATCTTAGATTTCTTTGCTTGTCTCTTGTACAGCTGTTCAGGAGCATCTCTAGGGAGTGTCCAGCAGTAGTCAGCCAGCACTGTAGTGGACCATTGTGCAAAAGCACAGCCTTAAGACTCAGTTTCGAAGAGTCTCCAAATAGTCCCCATTCTTGTGGGTCATCAGTGATTCCTAAGGCATTCATGAGGCCCTCAATATCGGAACAGAATACCAGAGTACTTACCTTTTTGAAGAAAGGCTCCAACTGCTGGTTGTGCTTTCGATATAAAGTAATTGTGACATCTTCTTCTAGAAGATTCTATTGTTGCAGTCTTGATCCTAACAATTCTGCCTTGTTCTTGGATAAGTCCAAATCACGAACCAGGTCATGTAGTTCTTCCTGTGTTAGTCTGTGTGGGGTTGATGATGCACCACAGTGAAAATCTGAATCACTGCGTGCTGATGGAACAGGAGAAGAGCAGGTCAGCTCACCCTTGTCCTCATCAGATGAATCAAGAGAATATTCTGCTGGAGGTTCTGGAATAGGAAGTCCCTCACTATGTTGAAATGGTCTTAGTGCAGATGGAGTGTTTGGGTAGACTATTTTCGGCTTCTTTTGCTTCATTATTCCGCCGGAAAGAGGAGGAACCAAGCAGAAGTAGCAGTCATTTCTGTGGTTACTTGGTTCTCTTCACACCATGGGGACTGCAAATGGCATTGATGGTCTTTTGCCATTTAACCACTATGAAAGCTGTGTTGTACATGTAGCACAGCATATATGCGGGGCTCAAGGCTTGTCTTGGTCACCAACCTTGCATCTGAAGTAAAGATGATAAGCCTTCTTCACTTGAGAAGTGATACTTTTCTTCTGGTTGGCAAATGTCACTTCCCCACAAATAGACCAGAAATTGTCCATGCTATTAACGCACTTTCGAGGCATTACTGTTCTGTATTGTGCCTAAATGGATAAAATAATAACAGTTCTATGGAACAGTAGCTTAAACTGTCTCGCACAAAGTCTGAAGCATTTTCAATGCTCAACCTTTCTGACAGGGCTTTATGTAGTGCACTGCTGTCATCAGCTTACTTTAGCAGCCGCCTGGCAGTAGTATTGCATTGCATCAGAAAAAGATGCAATCAACTCTGGATGATGTGTGCATGATGATATTATGCAATGCGATACAATATTACATCATTCTAGGCTGATTGAGGATGTTGTTGCAGTCCTATGGATAAATTTACACAGTGAAATATATAAAATGAATTATATGAAATATCTTCAAAACAAGAGCTAATAAAAAATTTTCATAGTTATATTCATGTTCAGCATACCAAGATACTACAGATTAGGGCCTTTTTTTTTTAGTTATTTTTTTTCTTTTTAAAGATTTATTTACGCATACAAGCTGGGGTACAGGCCAGAGGCGTGGGGAGGCGAGAGGGTTCACCAAAGACAGAGTGAGGAGCAGGACAGGCAGATCGAAGGAAACACAATGCTGAGGGGAGCAGCGGGGCGAGGCAGGAGAGGTCTGCCACGCCATGTGGGAATCTCCCCTGCTGGGCGTCGAACTCATGTCGCCACTGCCAACAGCTCCACAGCTCCACAGCAGCGCTTAACCACTGTGCCACCAGGGAGGCCCCAGATTAGGACCTTTTTAAGTCACAAACGATCTCAGTGTTGACCAGTGTTATAGCTACTACTGTAGAAATTCTGGAAGGTAACTCAAATGACCAGACTAGTGACTGGAGCCCGGGAAGCCATCAGGGCAGGAGAGATGTGTAAGGTCTGGATCATATGCTGCACAAGTTCAGTTCTGCAGCAGTAACTCAGAAAGTGAAGGAGATTGATAACCAGCAGCCTTCCGACAGGAGATGGGTTTGGGAACCTGGAGAGGAAGGTGGGCATTCTGTGTGGGCAAACAAATTGAGTAGCACTTAGATTTCAGATCAAGCTAGTTTTTGCTTTTTGAGTGATCTTATTTTAGTATAATCCCAGTTGCTGCCACTAAACAGGGAACAAGCCTTTTATCATCTTTATCGGTCATGCTGTTCCTTTCTTAGGATGCTTTTGTTAACAAGTAAAAGGCCAGTACTAACTGAATTGCCACTAGAGATTTCTTGATTAATGTAACTAGACATTCCAGAGGTTGGTCAAAATTCAGGGTTGGTTTGATTCTTCACTGCTATCTTTGAGGATCTGGTTTCTTTTCACTGTGTTCTATGGTAGCATCCTAAGGCTAGTTTTCCCTAGGATGGCAAAATGGTCACAGCAGTTGCAGGCTTTACATTTGCGTGAACCTACACCACTCCAACCAGACCCAGAGAGCTAGTATGCGTCCCAGAATACTGGCAGTGTCCTGAGCTTTGTGCCTTTTAACGAAGGCACACCTCGGTCACCTTTTAACCAAGTGTTGTGGTCTAGGAGTGTGGCATGCCAGGCCCTTGGTGGGTGTACTCTTCTGAACTGAGGGAGTTCCTCTGATGGGGAGGGGTGGTGAATGTGGGGAGGACGGAGGCTGCAAAGTCCGTATGTCCCACCCAGAAGCACTGTCCCTGCCACACCCAGAAGCACTGTCCCTGCCACTCACTTCTTTCTGGTTTCCAGATCCTCCTCCTGGACTTTCAGACTTAGGACCTTTCTTTCTGTTTGTCAAGTCATCCTGTATGCTTGGTGGCATCCTGCTGTCTCTCATGGGTTTCCTTATGTTTTATTGTTGCTTTGTTAAGTGCTGTGTTTTGGTGTCAGGGCCCAAGCCTGACTAGCATTCCCCATTTATAAGATCTTGGACCTCAGAGTTTTCCATCTCTATCACTCAGGCAGGAGGTACTCACGAGGTTCTAAGTATTGTGCTTGAGTGGACAGGATTGAGAAGTGAAAAACATAGGAGACCACAGTACATTTATAGAGACAGAGAGGTAAAGGAGAATCACCGTGAGGTGTGAACAGTACTTCTATAGAAACTGGGGCCTGAAGTATTTCCCCTGAGGAGGTGATGCTGAATTAAGCCTTGGTGGGTCAGCAGGAGGCCTGGGAGCAGGGGCGGGCAGCTGTGTGCATGTTTACAATACTTGGTGCACAAGCAATGAGACTGGGTTGTTCAGTCACTGACACCCACCATGACAGTTAACGGGTTTAGCTTTCACCTGACTAGCCCTTAGAACTAGGAGTTGACCATGTGTCAGCTCCTTGTTCCAAGATAGTTACTGTGACTCTTTCACTCTGAAATGTTCTTTCAGTTTATTTATGTATATTTTTAAAAGATTTATTTTTTATGCATACAAGAACTGGAGTGTAGGCCAGAGGTGTGTGTGTGTGTGTGTGTGTGTGTGTGCGTGTGAGTGAGTGTGTGAGTGAGTGAGAGGATTCACCAGAGACAGAGTGGGGAGCAAAACAGGCAGATCTACTAAAATAGATAAAGGGAGCAGCAGGTGAGGCAGGAGAGGTCTGCTGCGCCATGTGGGTCAGCTCCCTGGCCGGGGATCGAACTCAGGCCAGTGACTGGCAATAGCTTGATAGCACTGAGACTTAACCCCTGTGCCACCAGGGAGGCTGGTGCTTTCAGTTTAACTTAAAGTGGAGCATAAAAGTGGAAGTGCTATGGGCTTGGCAGCCTTAAGAAATGGAAATGAAATAATAATCGAAAGGACCAAGTAGAACATGTGAATTGGGAATTCATCAATGTAGTGCCATATGGAGAGTGGGTGAGCTGTTTAGGGGGTAATATGTAGGTACCAACCCCAGAGGGAGAGAATGATTACGGACAGAGTAAAGTCTTGTAGAGTCAAAGAGGCAAGGGAAAGAATGTTTTGAAAAGTGTTTGTGTACGTATGTTTGTGTGAGACAGGTGCTGCTTGGTAGATGGACTAGTGTGAGGATATAAAAAGACCTTGGATTGAATTGGAAGGTTATAGCCACTGCCCAAGGTTTCAGTTATGTGTGGGCAACCGCAGTTTGAAAATATTACCTACGATAAGATATTTTGAGAGAGAGAACACATTCCCATAACTTTTATTAAGTATCTTGTTTTGACTGTTTTATTATTTATTGCTAGTCCCTTAAAATTGTGGTCTGTAGTTAAGCTTTATCATAGGTATGTGTGTGTGGGAAAAACCACATTGTATGTAGGGTTTGGTATTGTTTGCGGTTTTCAGGCATCCTTTGGGGGGCTTGGAATGTATCCCCCACAGATAAGGGGAAAGGACTGTATTAGTTAAATTATGGCTTTTATGCTGATCGACACTTAACTTCATGGTTTACCTTTGCAGTAACCTAAGTGGTTAATGGTCAGTAAACCTTTAAAAGCAGTAAAAGTACCTCCATTTTAAATATATCTGTTCTGGAGGTTGTTCACCATGTGGTGGAGCGTCTTACACAGTGAATAGTTGTCTCATAATTGTCACAGGCAGTCTCTCTGACTTTGGGTCATAACTGGGGAAGTACCTCTGCTCACCATCTCCCTCTCTGTCGGCCTCTTCATGGCCTCAGAAGCTGGGTCATTCTACACCTGTCACCTGCATTTCCTTTGGTATCTTTATTTTGCATCAATTTAAATGGGAAGATTTTTTGGTCTACAGACACGTGAGTCCTCTGTGACTGAATAGTCAATCTGCAAATACTTACTTCTTGGTGAAATATGTTTTAAAAAGACAATTTAAGCAAAATCAAAAGGGGGGACGAGAATCTAGCCCATTTCATACCACTGGACTCGGGTAGCTGACTTGGTGTTTAAAGATAGTGGGGTGAGGCAAAAAACGGATTTTTGAAAGGTTGACCTGCCCTGAGCCCTGATGCTTTCTGATCACATTCACAGGTTCTCACCTTTTCTTTTCCTTCTATATTTAATTTTAAAGCCGATTTTTCTTTAGCTTGGAGTATGGTGACTATGGATGATTTTCTGCTGGGTTCAACTAGTATTAAGTTTTCTGCAAAGCTTAACTTAATTGTCTTGGTTACACTTAACTGTTAAAAGTTATATCTTGATTATAGATAAAGTTTACATTTGAAAAATGAAAATTGTGATCCTGGTGGAACATCTGGTCATAGTAAAAACAGGAAAACCAGTTGGAGTGGCAGTTCACTGCCACCAGGGAGGCGTGACCTTTTGTTGTGAAGAATAGGGAAGCTATCAGTTGTTTCGTCTTTTTTCATTTATTGTGGGTTCTTTTCATTTTCCTCCTCCTGAATTCATTTGTTCAACAGCTGCTTTGAATTCCTGTTTGATAGTATTCATTATCTGCTGGTAATAGAAAGATGAGTTTAACTTGGTTTCTGTTTCTTTGTAAATTTTTTTTTAAAGATTTATTTTTGCATACAAGAACTGGGGTGTAGCCAGAGGTGTGGGGTGGTGAGAGGATTCACCAGAGACAGAGTGGGGGAGCAGAACAGGCAGATCGACTGAAGTACACTGCTGAGGGGAGCAGTGGGTGAGGCAGGAGAGGTCTGCTACAGCATGTGGGAATCTCCCTGCCTGGGTATCGAACTGGTTCTGCTGTGGTTCTGGATACCTTCATGCTGCTGTGCTTAACCCATTGCACCACCAGGGAGGCCCCTCTTTAAAAAAATTTTTTTTAAAGATTTATTTATTTTTGCATACAAAAACTGGGGTGTAGGCCAGAGGTGCGGGGCCATGAGAGGATTCACCAGAGACAGAGCAGGGAGCAAAACAGGCAGATTGACTGAAATACACTGCTGAGGGGAGCAGCAGGCGAGGCAGGAGAGGTCTGCTGTGCCTTGTGGGAAGCTCTCTGGCTGGGGATCTAAGTCATGCTGAGGTGGCTACAGATAGCTTCATAGTGCTGCAACTTAACCCATTGTGCCACCAGGGAGCCCTCTGTTCTTTTTTAAAAATCAACTTTATGGAAGCATAATATACATGCAGTAAATTTTGCCCATTTACAGTTTAGTCAGTGAATTTTAGGTATACGTTTGTGTAATCACCTCCATGTCAAGACATCACTTACATGTTTCCCAAAAGTTTCCTTGTGTCCCCTGCAGCCTATCCTCATTCACCCTGCCCCAGCAAAGACAGAGCTATTTCTGTTACATACAGTTTCTTTTTCATTGGTGTACCCCTCTTCCTTTCTTCCCCTTCTTTCCTCTCTTAAGATTAGCACCAAATTGATTACAATTAATATAATAGGTGGAATCTTGAACTTCCTCTATGGCTATCCCAGATATTGCACATTAAATTTCCTCCCTCATTTATCAAACTTTGTTTCATGAGATAAAAATTCTCTATAGGCAGTTGTTGTATAGTGAGGGCTATCTGTTATCTTGCTGTCTAATCCTAGTTTAGAACAAAGCAGGTTAAATTATAACTGCCACAGCGCAATGTAATATAGGCACAGGACTGTAAAGTTGCTAAAAGTGGATTTCTGTTAAAGGGATCATGTTTTCTAATTTGGAGGTGCTGTCTTTGGAAACAAACAAGCTTTAGGCTCAGAATTCATTAAAACACTAAATGAATATATAATCAACCTTTTAAAAATATTGCTTTGAAAATTAAAAGTTTGAAAATTAAAGTTTGATAGAACTTTAGTAGAATAAAACATAAACCACAAAAACAAGGCACTACATTACAATACTTTTGAATCTTAAAGAGGGAGGCTGGGCCTCCCTGGTGGTGCAAGGGGTTAAGTCTCAGCACTGTGAAGCTATCAGCAGCCACTGCAGCACTAGTTCGATCCCTGGCCCGGGAGCTAACCCACAGGGCGCACCAGACCTCTCCTGTCTCACCTGCTGCGATTGTATTTCAGTCAATCTGTCTGTTCTGCTCCCCACTCTGTCTCTGGTGAATGCTCTCACGGTCCTGCACCTCAGGCCTACACCCCAGCTCTTGTATGTATAAATAATCTTAAAAAAAACCCAAACAAACAGTGGAATTCACCTACTTAAATAAGTGTTCATTCAGTGGTGTTTTTTTTTTTTTTTTATTTTAGTGTATTTACAGTTGCACAACCCTTCCAGTCAATTTTAGGTCATTTCAGCATTCTGAAAATGAAAACCTCATCTCCTAGCCGTGACTTTCCATTGACTCCTCCCCAGCCCCCTACAGTTTCATTGTCTGGGTCAGTCTGAGGACATACCCAAACCTGTGTTCTTGGTCCTTGACAGATCTGGGAGATCCTTGGGCTCTGGGAAGAACTTTGGAGCTTGTCTCCTCCATCATGCTTTTATTCTATAGATAAAATTAGGGCTTTCATCACTTAAAAAAATTACTGCTTTTTAATGTTTCCTCCTGTCTCTCAGATCCAACTTATATTATTGGGAAATGGGGGTGGAGAAAACTGCTGTTCCTCAGCTGCTTGTTAACTGTGAGTTCCTTCAGTCCCTCACTTTCCGAGTTCATGGGAGATTGTTCCAGGAGCTGGGGTCAGAGTTGCCCACTGCCTCAGAAACTGTCAGCGACATGTTTATTGATCACTGCCTTTGTGATCAGAGGCTGATCTCCTATTTCCTTGAGCCCTTTGGAGACATAGTACATTGATTTGGGGGTACCCTACAGTTTGAAAAGCCTTGTTAGCACTGAGGTTTCGGAGATTGGGCTACCGTGCAGTCAGTGGTATGCTAACGCCCCCTGGTGCCAGCTGGTGGATTGGTTCTTGGAAGCGACCCTCTTGGAGAAAGCAGGTCTGTTGTGGCTGCCCTTAGCGCTGCGCTACTGTGGACTTGCAGGGGGCCAGAAAACCTCTTTCCTCCTCACCTTTCTTTGACTGGGATTGCTGCTTTGCTTTTCCTTTAGTGAGAAGACTGTTGATTCCAGTTTTACTCACTATGACCCGCAGGCCCCTGATAGCCTCCAGTCTCCTCCAGCGTTCATGTCAGGGACTCGCCCTTTTCCCGCCTAACTGTGTTGTGGGCACAGCCCCATTTCCTGAAGAGTTTCTTGTAATTTTTTTTCGTATCTTCTCTAGAAAGGGTCAGTAATTGATGAGGCCCATGAACAGTGGATGTCAAGGCCTGCGATGGGCTTGGTTGGTAGTGAGGGGAAGCTGGACTTTGTTCCTGGTGGTGTGGAGAAGAGTCCTCCCTGACAGCCCCCGCCTTCTTGTGGGCATCGTAGCAGCTGGTAAACAGGAACATTTGGTGTTGCTTTACTTCTCATCTCACTGCCATTTATCTAACTCTGGGTTTGCTTAAAACCCAGGGAACTCCCAGCGTTTGCCTTAGAGTATTTGATGCAGCGGTTAGATGGGTTAAAATTTTACTGACAGCGTAAACATTTCTGCGATGCCCCGTGGCTGACGGAGGGCCCACAGGCCCCTTCTTTTTTCCCCATGTCACCTCTGTGAGTGTCAGTAAGCGTCCATAGCACCAGGTCCTGTGCCGGCTGTGCAAACGAGAAAGAATGCACTTGTTCCTACTCTTTAGTTCGCCCCACAAACTTGATTTTCCTAGGTTTTCTCTCACCTGCCCTTAAGGGACAAATCATTTCGTGTATGAGCCAGTGGCATTTTCTTCCCTAGATGGTAAATCCTGGGAAATCTGGCCAGAATCATTTCTGTGATTTTTTTCCCCTCCATATACCTATAATATTTTTTTTCCTCTAAAAACAGACTGTACAGTAGATTGGTTAATTCTCTAGAAGACAGAGGACTTCATGTTCACATAAGGAGAGAAGTCCCCCTCACAAGCAGTTATTTTCAGCTTTGCCCTTTTAAAGAAATCTATTTGGAAATATTTTCAAAACTACATAAATTGTACAAATAAAAATAGTATGGAGGACCCCTATTTACTCCTCTAACCAGATTGACCTGTTATGCTTCACCCCATTTTCTTTGAACATTTTTTATGTGCTTGAGTTCTCTCACCACTCATACACCCATGTTCAAACCCACATGTGCATACCTGCAAATAATACAGATGCAGTTTTTTCTTGCACCCTCTGAGATTTGAGGGTGCGTGTGTACACCATGACCCATTACCCCTTATTTAAGAAGGGGTAAGAATGGAGGTTCTTACACAACCACAGTCACCCAGTTACCACTGTCATAAGTGTATAGTGATGCAATATCTCTTTCTCACCCACGGTTCATCTTCTGATTTGTCAGCTGACTTGCTAGTCTTCACAGGGGTCCCTCCGGGATAGGCTCAGCACAGGGCGAGGCGTTGCATTTAGTTGTCCTGTCTCTAGCTTCCTGTAATCTGGACCTTCTCCAGATACTTCCATGACATTGAGTTTTTGGAAGAGCACAGTCCCTGACTCCTCTTCTTTGGTAACATTCTTCATTTTGCCAAACACCTAAAATGACTGAGCATTAGAAAGGCTTTTGGAGAATGAGGTGGTGGAACTAGACGTTGCAGTGGCAGCTGGCAGACCTGAATTTCTGCCATGAACACTGCAGTGTCCTAGCACATGCATTGCTTCAGCCTTCTGTCCAACAGAATTTTTTAGCTAAAAAATCGTCACTAAAATGCAGGACATTGTCCTTTATATTCACTGGGGTTTGTTATTGAATGAGTATTTGGGCTTTGCTTTTATAGTTTTATCAGGGCATCAAAAATTACCTTTTTCCTTCAAATAAATTTATTAAAGCTACATTTTGTTTTATAAACAGCATTCCTGTTTACTTTTGGGGCACAGTTAGGTAATAGATGCTTCTTCATAGTCCTTCTCAATCAATTATCTGGATGATGCAGATAATTTGAAATGATGTCATCGCCTCCAGGTTTATGTGAGGCGTTTTATTTTGTCACTCCAAATGAATGATTGAATAGTTACAAAGAGGCATTTGTCCTTTTGTTACATGATCTACCATGGCAGCACGGCACCCTTTTTATTCTTAAGCCTTCCCTTGCAGGAGGCCCTCAGTGACTTGAGAATGAATTCCCCAATTACTAGGCCTTCCTTTATCTGCAGTCACCACACTATGTTTGAATTGCTGTGAGAGTCTAAGTAATGGACAGACATCCTAACAAGAACAGCCTCTTCCAGGTGCCCAGAGTCCTTGGTGCCAGCTTGGGTTAGCAGGCACCTGGCTTCTCAGTGTCAAAATTGAGACAACTTTTCTTTTTTTAAAAGATGTGGATGAAGTACAGCTGCTTACTTTTCAAAAACTCTTGCTTTTTAAAGATTGCGGAAAGTTCTCATAATGGCATTGGGGGTGCCGTAATCTGATGTTTATTTCGATGGAGTCTTTAACTGTGAGCCCGTAGTAAGGAAGTTAGTTGGAGTTCAGAACAGCTCTGCTAGCCATTTGTTGAGTGTTAAATGATATTCAGTGTTGCACAGTTGATGGTTAGCAGTTACTTATGGTGTCTTTTTGGATTAAATGTTGTCATCAAGTCCTAATCTGTTGTCAGTGAAATCCTGAAACTAACAACGGTGCAAACTGGGTATATTAAGTAGTTACAAGGATTTCTATTGCTTGCATTGATTTTCAACAGTTAATTTTTTTGAGCAAAGAAGGTATTTTTACAGTTCAGAACTAAAAACTGAAAAGATGGACATTGGATATCTCTCTCCCTACTCCAATACCTCTGTCTCCCCACAGCCTGTTATCATCCCTTTTTGAGTCCCTTTTCAGTATCTTTATGCAAATACACACAGATATTTCTATTTTCCTCCCTTTTTTTACCCAAAGAATATATTTTTTTATTTAACATATCTCTCCTATCTGTACATCAAGTTCTCGTTATTTTACCCCAGTGAATTTAGTAATCACATTAGAGGTGCACATTTGTAGAGAAATATTTAACATGAAGTTGTAATAAAAGCACATTAGGGGCCTCCCTGGTGGTCAAGCACTGTCACTGTTATGGCCTGAGTTCAGTCCCCGGACAGGGAGCTAGCCCCCCACAAGCTCCCCTCAGCAGTGTATTTCAGTAGATCTCTCTGTTCTGCTCCCCACTCTGTCTCTGGTGATCCTCTCACCCTCTGCACCTCTGGCCTATACCCCAGTTCTTAAAAAACAACAACAACCCCCCACCCCACACACATTGAAGTTCCCATTTTTTCCAAATAATGCTTGAAAATTAAGTGAAAATAGTAACATTAAATAACAGAAGAAAAAAGATTTCCCGGGAATCTTTCTGAGCATTTTGACTCTTGGTCATGAGTTTGCTCCTAGCTGGCTAGTATAGGGACTGCTGGCCAGACAGGTGATCTTAGGCGTCAGTAGTTTGGGGTCACATTTCCTCTTTAGTCTACCTCTTTAGTGATAAGATTTTATTAAATCATTTGAAATTTTAGTTCTCTTACTTGGATTAATCAGGTTTCTCTTTGTAGAAGACTGTATGAACTCAAAAAAGAAAGTGTGCTTAGAAATGTGATTTAAGTGAACATTTCATTTTTATTTTCAATTTTTGGGAAGAAAATTTGCCCAAACAAAAGAGCTTAGTAATCTTGTAGAACATTCCAGTTCTCATCCTTATATATATCATTCCCACATTCTGAACTGTTTCCTTATCATTCATAAGCAAAGGTAAAATGAGTATTTTCACTATGCTATTTTGCTATTTGTATTGAGTGAAGCAATGTGGTTCTAGTTTGGTGATTGCTAACATTTGCAGTAGTCTTCACAACTATCACATCAGTGGTTTCTTAGATCTTAAAGATATTTGTCTCTTGAAGTCTTTTTTTAAAAAACGATTTTTTTTTTATGCATACAAGAGCTGGGATTTAGGCCAGAGGTGTGGCGGTGGTGAGAGGATTCACCAGAGACAGAGTGGGGAGCAGAACAGGCGGATCTCCTGAAATACACTGCTGAGGGGAGCAGCGGGTGAGGCAGGAGAGGTCTGCTGCGCCATGTGGGAAGCTTGGTGGCCGGGGATCGAACTCATGCTGCAGTGGCTGCTGTTAGCTTCATAGTGCTGTGACTTGACCCCTTGCGCCACCAGGGAGGCCCTCTTGAAGTCATTTTCTAGAATTCTAAAGCACCTTCCCCCAATGCCAGAGAGGATATGGGTGTCAGAATGTTATTTTTCCTTTGCACTTGAGTAATAATCTTACCTACAGAACAGAATCATATGAAAACAAAATACTTTTGAATTCTAGGAGCATGTTATTATTTTCTTGGAACACTCAAACCGTTGCCCTATTGCCTTCTGGTCTTAGCAATTCTGTTGAGGTTTTAAATTTCTTAATTTTATTTTTTCTGTGAACACTTGTTTTCCAGTAGGTCCTCTTTTGTCAGTGACTTTCAGTGTTTATCTGCTAGAATTTCTTTAAGAGGATACACATCAGAATTTGTTTTTTAAAGATTTATTTTTGCATACAAGCTGGGGTACAGGCCAGAGGCATGGGGTGGCAAGAAGGTTCACCAGAGACAGAGAGGGGAGCAGAACAAGCAGATCGATGGAAATACACTGCTGAGGGGGGCAGCAGGCAAGGCAGGAGAGGTTTACTGCACCATGTGGGAATCACCCCATCTGGGCGTCAAACTCGTTTCAGGGCTGCCGACAGCTCCACAGCACAGCGCTTAAACACTGCGCCACCAGGGAGGTCTTGCACATTCTTTTCCAAAAGTGACTGTACCATTCTGCACCAGTGGCAGCCTCATAGAGAGCTCTTTTGCTCTACCTCCTCACCAGTATTTGGTATTGTGTGGGATATTTTCTCCTGAGTAAATTTTGAGGTCTTTATCTAGACCTGAAGATCTTTATCTGCCGTGGGGACTCTAAGGAACACCAGTTAAAGGCACTATTTTTTTCACACCCACATCCCTTTTCTTCTTTATACCTTTTCACTTCTACTACCTTTCCCTCCTGGTGCTTGTTGTGGTGGTTTAGTGACATGAATGTATTTCCCCAGTGCTGGAGATGATAAAAAGTTCTGTGCTTACAAGGAATTATTTCAGACAATCATTTTAAATCACTGTGGGACTCTGCTTATTTTTACCATTACTGTTTGTATACAGTTTCTTTGTGGACTTTTGCAAGCATATGAAACTAGTTCATGCTTTATTTTTGCCCCGAAATATGGGTGTGTGTCATCCCCCTCCCCAACCTCTTTGCAGTGCAGGGTGGTTGCCTTCTTACTTTGCCATTTATATGATACTCTGTTACTGCTTATATCTGAGTCACATGCTTGTAGGTTCCTTGCAAGTGACCAAACTGTCAGCTCATTAGTGTGGCTGACCCACAGCTTTGCTGACCATTTGTATCCCCAGGGTCCACCATCATGTGTGGCCCCTCCTAGGCTCCCCTGATTATTAAATGATGATTAGTGAGTCCTGCTCTGTTGCAGAAATCTCATCATGCTGATTCTTTTCAGTGACTTATTTCTTCAAGCTCCAGGGAGGCAATGAGCCTAGGTACTTGCCAGCTTGTTTCCATGCAGTTGAAATAGTTACTCTTTCAGAAAGTCACATTCAGAAAGCAACTAGGTCTGTGTCTGTCAAATAGTGCTTTCACTCTGCATCATGTTCCCGTGTATTTCTTTTAAAGATTTATTTATTTATGCTACAAGCTGGGGTGTAGGCCAGAGGTGTGGGGTGGTGAGAGGATTCACCAGAGAGAGTGGGGAGCAGAACAGGCAGATCGGCTGAAGTACACTGCTGAGGGGAGCAGTGGGCGAGGCAGGAGCGGTCTGCTGAGCCATGTGGGAATCTCCCTGGCCTGGGATCGAACTCGTGCTGCAGTGGCTCTGGATAGCTTCATAGTGCTGCGCTTAACCCGTTGCACCACGAGGGAAGCCCTCCCATGTATTTTTTAAGATAAGAACCTCCATATGTGTTTTTAAAAATTATTCATTAGGATTACCAATATTTTGCCTTTTTGGGTTTTTCTGTCTTCTCACTTTGAACCATGTTTGCTGCTTTTCTTCTGTGGAGAAAATTGAAATGTGGGTAGAGCATGAGTCAGCAAAAGGTAACTGGATCAACTGGAAATGTCGGGAACCAAACCAGATCTGCAAGCAGGACTCTCCTTTTTGGTGTGCAAAGTTGATCTGTTTGAAAATAAGCTTTTATACATTTCAGAGTGTTCTTTGGCGATTGATAGAAAAGACTAAGTAGTGTTCTCCTTGTTTTTAGTTGGGAAATACCATATCTAGAAATAGATCCTGATTTGTTTAACTGAGAAAGGGTCTTGGGATTCTGGCTCACATATTTCATAGAATGGCTATAACATAGAGCTTATTTTTCTGAAAGTACATAATTTGTACATTTTATGTGATCAGTGACTTCTTTTTTTCAGTACATATTTGGAGATTTTAGTCCAGATGAATTCAATCAGTTCTTTGTGACTCCTCGCTCTTCAGTTGAGGTAAGACAAAACTGTTTCATTGAGTCTATATGTGTTACATAATTAATGGTTATATTTTATCTTTGATTTTCTAATTCATGCTTTTTGATAAAGAATTCCACTGTACAGAAAAGTGCAGAGACAAGTATGAGAACTGTCTGAACCCACCAACCAGAATTGACTAATATTGATATTTTGCTGTATTTTTTAAAAAGATTGGTTTATGCATCCAAGAGCTGGGGTGTAGGCCAGAGGTATGAGGGGTGAAAGGATCAGAGACAGAGTGGGGAACAACAGAACAGGCAGATCTACTGAAATTCACTGTTGAGGGAAGCAGTGAGTCTGCTGCACCATGTGAGTTAACTCCCTGGCCGGGGATTGAACTCTTGCTGCAGTGGCTGCTGATAGCTTCACAGTGCTGAGAGTTAACCTGTTGCATCACCAGGGAGGCTCTATTTTGCTGTATTTATAAATAGCAAAACATTACAGATAGATTTAAAGTCTCCATTGTACCTCTCCCATCTCATTCCCCTCTTTCCCCAGAATTAGAGACTGCTAAAATTGCAAGTATTGTTTCTTCATGCTGCGTTTCTCTTTGTCACCACATGGGTGTGCATCTACAGATAGGACATTGTAATGTTTCATGTGGTTTAAAATGTCACATGGCAGTTCACTGGCGATGTGATGGTGGGAATCTTACGGGGATTACACCGGAGGGGAGAAGTGAAATGTGAAAGTTTGTTTATTATACATATGTATATTATACATACATACTGTATGTAGTTTGTTTAAGTTAACATATTCTTTATGCTGATAAATTTTGTTCTTCTTTGCTTTTAATTGCTAAATACTTTGATTGGACATACCACAATTTATTTATCTTTTTTTTTTTCCCATTGAGGAGCATGTAAGTTTTTAGTTCTTTCATTGTTACACATGTTTTGTCATGTTTCCTTATGCTTCTCTGTTGTTTTATCCAGGAAATGCTCTAGAAACTGCTGGTTTGTTTTCTCAGATGCATTCGCATCAGCTGTACACGAGTTATCTTGCGATATATTAGTACAGAGGGGCGTGAGGGGATTCACCAGAGACATTGGGGAGTAGAACAGGTGGATCTACTGAAATACACTGCTGAGGGGAGCAGCAGGCAAGACAGGAGAGGTCTGCTGCGCTATGTGAGAAGCTCCCTGGCCGGGAATTCAACTTGTGCTGCAGTGACTGATGATAGCTTGATAGCACTGAGACTTAACCCCTGTGCCACCAGGGAGGCTTCTCTCTGTCCTTCATTCTTAACTCTTCCCTAAGAGTTTATGATCAGCACGTCAAGTTCCATGAAAAATCCTATTAACATTTAGATTGAAATTGTATTTTACATCTTTATGATGGATATTCTAATCATGATTATGATACATTTTTCCATTCAGGTCTTTTATGTTCATTCTTTATGTGTTTTATGGTTTCTGTTTTAGTTTAATAAAAACTTAACGTGGAACTTTTTTTTCAGATTTATGTTTTAAATAGGAATCAGTTGAAATTGCATGAAAAGGGAAAAAATGGGGAAGAAATGTATATATCAAGTCAATTCTTCAATGAAATCTAGCCTGTTTGATCCCTTAGTAAGTCTACAAGGTTATACCTTTGTACAGACATGAAACATTTATGTACAGACTTCTTTTTCGTGAACTGGGTCAGGAGAACCTAAGTCTTTAGCATAGATAGATGGGGTTGGTGACTGTCTAGGTCCCGTATGTGTGTGACCTTAGCGAGCCCTGTAATCTTTTCTCCCTGGTTCCTTGAATTCCAAAGCTGCTTCAGAGTTTTAAAAGTTAGATTGTATGAAATCGTAATGAAAGTGTTATTTAAGCTATGCAGTCATTAAAAGGATGTATTACTTCTTTTCTTCTCTTTCACTCTAGGTAAAAGAAAGAAATCAAAGAAAACAAAGTTCGTAACAAGTTTCATTTTAGAAAATGAATAAATTTAGTTCAATACAATCTCTGTCTCTTGTGTTCATTGATGTCAACGATTACAATTTTAAGTAGTCTAAGGATCTCACCCAGAAAATAGTGAAAGCTAAGTTTTTAATTTCTGTCTTTGTATCACGGTAAAATGTCTGGCTCTTCCCAAGAACACCACAGACTAATTGTACTCTTTGCAATTAAGGTCTGAGAATTGATGAACCCTAGCATCTGCAGTTTGTAGCTTTTGTGTGTATGTGTCTTTGTGGGTGCCTGTTTGTAAGTAGATGTCAGAATAACAGCTTGGCTTTTCCTGTGATTTTATACAAAACTATTCAATATAAAATGTACTGTATTTCAAGTCTGAAGAGCAGGTCCTTCCTCATTCTGTTCATTCTGCTCAATGGTCTTAGGCAATTGCCTTCATTTCACTGACACCCCTCCCCCCCCAAAAAAAAGAGAAAGAAAACAACCCCAACAGAATGCTCATTTACCTCACAGAAATGTTAAGGACTCACTAGTGTTGGTGTGGTAACTAATGTGTGAAGCTTTAATAGATCTGAAGAATGTCGATAGTCACCTTATCTCGAACTTTATTTGCAGAAGTAATCGCTGTTTGTCATTAAAATGAGTCAGAGCTCTTAGTGTGTTTGGGCTTATTTAGTGTCATCTGGGTTTTTTTCTTTTTCTTGTTTCCTTTTGAGTATGCTTTGAGTTAGGGGAGGCGTGAGGATTACCAGTCATCTGCCTAGGGAACGGCAGGCTGGTGAAAGTGAGTGACCATGCGTGGGCTGAGCTGTCTTACCCAGAGTCTTCCTCCTCATTCAGGGTCTGCCTTAGGGAAATAGCAGCTCACACAGAACACGGCCTGTGCGGTAGGGCTGCGGATTTGAATTGTTGGCTTGTGGCTCACGTTGTCTTGCTTGACCTGCAGGGTTGGCTTTTTGTCTTATGGGAAATAATTGCCATTCAGGACCTCATGAGACCCGCACTGTTTCTGCCATGTGGCTGTGACACAGATTAGAGCTCAGCCCTGTTCTTCATGTGCTTTTTTTTTCTTTTTCTTTTTTCTTTTC